>VZUI01076404.1:0-141568 GCA_013401135.1 Cettia cetti
GAGAGGAGAGGAGAGGAGAGGAGAGGAGAGGAGAGGAGAGGAGAGGAGAGGAGAGGAGAGGAGAGGAGAGGGCTTGTGGCCTTTGTTGGGATTCAGATGCTTTATGATTTTAGGTGAATGTCTTTACATGGACTAAGGGCCAAGGACCCAAAAATATCCACTGTGCCAAGCAGATGGCTTCTGGAAGCTTTTTTGGAGCAACTAGCCCCAAACAGTGACATTTCTACAGCACTGCACAGGGCAGAGCTGCACAGAAGCCATGAGCATAAGATCCTAGCAGGAAATGATCCATAGCATTTTAAAGAAATAGGGAAAGATATAAGGAGCATTTGAAATGGAAATATCTTGTATTAATATGTCTAATATCTTCTCCTTGATTCATAGAGGATGAAGAACATTTGGTTCCATTGATAAGCAGAGTATTAAAAAAAAATCCTAACCTTGCAATAGCATAAATTTCTACAGCTTTTACTATCAGAGTGTCAAGCAGCTCTGTTTTAAGTGCTGGAATAATAAAATGGTTTTGTATGGTTACAGGTGAGCTTCTCTCACAAGGCAGGTCAAAATAAACAGGTTCCATATTCTGGTAGATTTCTATATTCTGGTAGATAGGTATATATGCACTAAAATATCTATGCTTTAAACTCTGACCATTTGGTCTCAAAATACCAGTTTAGTAGAATTTAATGTGAAAGAAACTTGGCGTTGCAAAACGAAAGTCATGTATTTTTAGTGGAGAGTAGAACTAATAAAATGGAGGTTGAACTCAGTGGCAGATCGTATTTTCATGGTCATTAAGTCCTGTTGCAGAAGATAATAAGTTTTTAACTATTGTAAAACATTGTTCTCCTGCTTCATGACTTAAACACAAAGCAGATAGAATGGTTTGTAGCATACCCTGCTTATAGAATAGTAATTTAGCTTTTTTTTGTGAGAGATTACATCAACTGTTATCTGCACTTTCAGAAAAGGGATGAAGTACTGCATTAAGTCAGGATAATAACTTTCACTGTGGTTTGTCCAGCTTGATGTGATGCCTGAAGGCTGAAAGCAGCAGGTCCTGCCAGCAGGTCAGCCACTGAACTTGGGCTACCAAATAACTCCACTTTAGCATTGGTACTGTTCTGCCCCTTCAAGGACATCTCTAAATGTTTCTTGTTAAAATGTTCTTTCTGAGGCAATCAATATATTATGAAGGTGTGAATTTGCTGATTTTATATATCATATATTTATAAACTACAGTGATTTAAATCAGAAAAAGGATGACTTTTGCTTTCTATTCTTTTTTTAATCAAGTAAGTACCTTTGTGCAATAAAAGTGGAGAACTAAGGGAAGAGTAATGATGACAGGTTGTTTGGGTTTTTTTTAAACCGAGGTTATAGCTTTCTTTTATACTGTTACTTTTCCCTGTGGGATCAAGGTCATGTGGGCCAATCAGGAGAACTTTTTTTTAATACACACTGTATTTATACCCATACAGAATAAACCTTTAATTTTTATTTTTTTTTCCATAAAGCCATTTGAAGGTACTTGCCAACAAGTACGTTCCTTGCTTATTTGATGTCTCCTTATTCAGAAGCTGTCCTCCCTAAAGGCCTGTACCTCTGTTCCTCCACACAAATAGTCCTTCTGAAGCTGTGCCCCTGCTCAACGCTCAGAGAATCCTGATAGGATCCTAAGTGGGTATGAGGAATGTTTTGAAAATCAAAGTTCTGAAGTTTTATTGATGATGAAACCTCAGTAATTTTTCAGCCGAAATGTTAAGCCTGGAGCTAGGACTTGAAATAGGAGGAAGATGGTAGTGAAGACTGGAGGCACCCAGCATAATGAGCACTAAACATTTTCCACTTGACCATGGTCCGTTTATGAACTATCCAATCCGTACCTAAGCCATTTCAATTACCTGAAAAGAGAAAAAAAAAGCAGTTAGTTACTTAATTTTTATATTTTTGTACCAAAATCTGTATGTCGTCAAGGTGGATGAGAACATCCCAGGAGTCTGTATCCGAGTAAGGGCTATAACATATAGTTTGTTGTTCTGAGGCCAAGTGGCATGACCAGTCTGGACAGCTGCATGTTTTCCAAAGGGCAGCAGCCAAACTGTCTGCTAGGAAGGATCCCTGGCACAGGCTGTTTTCAGACTGGGATTAGACAACGTCTGAGAAAGCTGCAGCAGCCTCGGTGACTTTGCTATGGACAAATGATACATGGGTGATCCAGCCCTTGTCCCACTCCTGTTTTATTTAGTATTATGACCTACCTACCTACCTATATATATACCTATTATACCTACCTACCTATATATCTATTAGTGTACATATATATACACACATTGTATACTGAGTATGTACCAGTCTTTATGCTGAAGCAGTAAATGAATGCAATCCACTTCATTGCCTTCCCCTCCTCCTTGCAGGAGTCTCTCTGATTTCATTCTTGTGGCTCTGCTACATGAGAATGAATTGTGAGTTTCTGGAAGGTTGTAATGCAATATACAAATTCATACAGGAATACTGAACACATGAAGTACAGAACAATATAGACCTCAACCCATTCAGGTTTGTGAGATCTCCAGGTAAGAGAGTGGTCCTCAAGGCACTGGGAGATCCTTGCATCTTTGCTCTGCATCTTTGCAGAGAAAGAGTAAAGAAAAAAATTATAAAAATTAGAACATAATTAGCCACTGAGGTTGCTGTAAGTCCCTCCCCAGATCTTACTCCTTTGCAACAATATGCTGTTGTCACCTCTGGGGAACCATCACAGGCAGGTAATGTTCTATTTCCTTTGAAAATATGTTTTAAGTAGCAAAGTGAAAAACACTTTGCTTCAGGAGCAGTGGCAAGATCTGATTCTCTGTTAAATGCAAAGGCATTTTTTTCTGTCCTTCTAAAGAGTTAATGGAGATTTGCAAACATTACTAGCATATCTCTGTTTCAGAAACTACAGAAATACATCTATGTCATCTGGGAGCTACTATTATTAATACTGAATCTTCCTACATAAGAGAAGTGTAAATTTTAAAATTACTCCTATATTTAGCTTCAGTATAAATGACTGTAAAATGGATTGTTAAGCCTACAAAAGCTATATAAGGGTGTTTTGAAACAAACCTGAACTAAATTAGTTTGAACTGATGAACATGTGTCTGTACCCTGTGTGCCACATACAACATTTCCTAGTAACAGGAAAGAACTCCTGTGGGTGTTCTGCATATGAGCTATATACAGAAATCCCCTATAAGCCTATTTTGGGGGGCTGTAGATTGGGCAGAGTCCTCTGTTCAGAAGGCCTTAGTGTTTATACAGTTGTAGACATAAAACACTGCATTGAAAGACACCAATGAGAAAGACAAGGCTGGGTGCTCCTATCTTTTCAGTCTTTGACTTCAGCAAAGGCAAGAAAATAAAGAATAACCTCAGCCAAAAGGATTAGAATAATTAAACAGAGGGGCCAGTCACTCTGCATTCCAGATCAACTTCTGGACACTGCTCTAACCACTATCAATAAGGCCCCAAGATACTGTCACCTCTGAGCTTTCTCTTGAGTGTCTTTCCCTGTGCTCAAAAAACCAGGATTATTTGGCATCCATAAAGGGAAAAAGTGTGAATGCTGTTGTGTCTTGGTACAAAAAGGACTCGTCTACACTAAGGAAACAGGGAGACAATCTGCTTTCCAATATTTATTTATATATTTGATCAAATGACATTTAATCCATGTGAAAAATATGGTCAACTCTAAACAATTTAGTGCAAAATGTTTCCAATAAGGTATTTTATCTAAACGAGAATGATGTCACCTCCAGACATATTTTTGAAGGAAAGAATGATGTAGACTTTGTTTGCAAGAACATAATTTAGATTCATCACTTCAGGAGAGGATTGAGAGCTCTAAGTATGAGCTTGCTGATAAGTATGGTATCTAAGCTGTGAAAAGGCAGAATTTTAGATGAAGGCTTGAGTATTCCATTGGCAATTTTCCTCATCTGCAGCTCTCACTCAGTTATCCATCCACACATTGTAGACCCTAACTGTGAAATTCAGACTTTGGATTTTGTTACGGAAGCCACAGCAAGTCCCAGCAGATATAAATCCTTGAAAGCCAGACTGTATAAGAAAGACATCACTTATTGAAAAAAGTGAAAAATAGAAGGCAAGAAAGACAGTAAGAAGAACTGGGTGTGGGCAGCATATCACAGTAATTCATGTGCAGACAGACACATTTTTTGACAAGCTAATGTCCAAGATAAAGAGACAGAAGCATACATACAGAACACCTCTTCTTTACATTTGCTGTAGCCTTTACAACTGTGCAGAGTGGATGTAAAATTGTGTTAAGTACAAAGTAAAATTGTGCTAAGTACAAAGAAAATCCTACTACATATTAAGTAGAATTACAATATATGATATACCCATTTTTCTACTACATTAGTGATTTCAAAGATGTCAGGTTTGGGAAGAAACTTGTTGAAAAGGATGTGAGAAAAAGAGTACATAAGGGACATCATGAAATATCAAGGATTACACACATACAAACACACACAAAGTTTGTCTGTATCTTACATGGACAACAGTAGAGCCCTGCTTGAACCAAAATGCAATATATTTATCCATACCTTTCTTAGTAGCAGATGTGATTAAAGCTGTACTCAAGAAACTCTACAATGTCCAGAGTGTGCTAAGGGAAACTGCAGCCAACTGCCTGTCAGAGGAAGCAAAAAATTTATGGGAATCTCCTGAGGCTGGTGAAAAACCCCAGGGTTTCATCCCTCAGAAAAGTAAAGAACAAAGAATTCTTGCTTGGCAAGCCTTTTTTATTCCAAGTTCTCCCAGTCCTGGTGCTCTGCAGCTATTGCCCTTTCTGCACAATTTTTTCTCCATTTAGGGATTAGCTGGACCAATTGTTGTATGCAGCCAAGCCTAAGAAATAGTGTGACATCTTCTGAGTGGCTGCAGATTACAAAGTGGAAGCACCACCAGCAGTCTTATTGGACACAGCTGGAGAGAGAGCTCAGCTTCATTTTAACTTGAAATAAAAAGGTATACTTAAACATATGAGAGTAAAGTACCTCCCCACATTAGGTAAAATGAGATTTAAAAAAAATAAAAAAAGCATTTTATCAAAATACAGAAATCTAAATCCCTCTGTGGGACTTGTGTGTATGCTGTACTTTTAACAGTAGAAATGGATGTTTCTGTACTCCATGTACAATATTTATGTGTCTGGAAACTTTTGGCACATTTTGTAACTCCCTGGCACAAGTAAAGGTAAGCAGAGAGGGTCATAATCACTGGAAGATACAGATTGCCCAAGGGAAGACATGTACAAACTATTAGTTAGTTACACTAAACTGACTGTGTAAGCTACCATACTTGACAGTTTAGGTCTTTAGAAAAGCCTTTACCATTCTGCTGCTTGTAGGAAAAGAAGAGGGAATACAGTCTAGACAGAAGAGAAAAAGGGAGTTGTGCCTGTTATACAGCTTCTTTTTTTTTTTACTGGCTAGATTAAAATTTCCCAGAATCTAAGAAGCAGGTAAAATTATTCATATTTCTCAAGAAAACTATTATAGAAAAGTGTTCACATGTCATCTCCAAGATGCTTTTTTATTAAGCCCAACCATAGGGTATACTTTGGGGTCATTGGAATATAGTGCATTGCCAAACAAGGTTATTAAAGTCATTCCAGCTAGCAGTGATAAATAGAGAAGAACAGAAATTTTCTACTGAGGTGGAAGTATAGACAATGACTGTGGGGCCCAAATAAACCAGGGCTTGTGAAAGGCATGTTTTTTCCTTTCTGTCATTCATTTGTCATCTTTCTCTGGCTCACCTTCCTGGCCCCTGAAGTAATACTTAGGAAATTATCAACACTTGATTATGACAGAAAAATATATCAATGGGTACAAAAGTAGAAAGGTGTGAAACCAAAGAGTGCTATCTAAACAAATAAAGATTTTACTGAATGAAGCTGGAAGTGTTTGGAGAAGAGGATATTTATAAACACTGTCTTATGTTTCCTCTCTCTGGAATTTCAGAAGTGTCATGAAGTTACTGTGGTGATGTTGTGCTGGCTTTGGTGGAAGCAGAGCTAACTTTTTTCTGAGTGGATGGCATGGGGATGTGTTTGAACACAGGGCTGATAATGGGAAGATGGTCTTCTTCTTGCTGAGGACTTGCACAGACCCAAAGCCTTTCCTTCTTTTTTTACTGCCATGCTGGCAGGGGAGATGGGAGTGCCTGGGATGCTGGGAGGAGACACAGCCAGGACAAGTGACCCCAAGTGACTGAAAAGATGTTCCAGACCATGGGACATCATGCTCAGTATGCAAAGTGAGGGAAGAAAGAGGCAGGGGAAGAACATTTGGAGTGTTTGTCTTCCTAAGTCACCATTATGTGTGATGGTGCCCTGCTGTCCTGGAGATGGCTGAACACCTGTCTGTCCATGGGAAGCAGTGAATTAATTCCTTGTTTTGCTTGGTTTATGTGTGAGGGTTTTGCTTTCCTTATTTTAGTGGGTATCTCAACCTGTGAGTTTTCCAGCTTTTACCCTTCTGATTCTCTCCCTGATCCTGCTGGTGGGACAGTGAGTGAGCAGCTGTGTGGGACTTGGTGGCTGGCTGGGGTTAAAACATGACAAGTGTGATAGATTCCAATGGATAAATTTACTTTAAAGGATTCAATAACTGAATATTTGCATTTTCTCTGTTCAAAGGGGTTTATATTTGAAGGCTGCTAAATAGAATAAAGCTCATTAAGAGGAAAACCAGAGTACTTTACCATCTTCCACCACTTTGAATGTTAACAAGATACATTTATAGGGGCAGCTAAGCCAATGGAGAGTAATTTAAGTGAAAAAAAACTTTACACTGAGACTTTAATTCCAATAACATACTATCTCTAAAGTTACAAATCAGGAAAGGGTTTCAGTGACAATTAAATATGCCACATATTTGAAATGAGAGCTAGTAACACTTAGCCATAAGATAAGAGCTTTTGATCAGAGCTTTTTCAAACATCTTTGCAAAAAAAATAATCAAATACAGTTGTAAGGCTGAGCCATCATGTTCCAAGTCAGCTAAAAGGAAATGTGCATGGACAAACCCTAACTTCACAGAGCCTAAAAGGAAGTGCTGACCCAAGTTTAACTATAGTGATGTGAATAATACTACACTAATGTAGCATTACCATATGTATTATAATTCCACAGCCATAAATTTTCTTGAAGAAAACAGCTGCAGTACTGAAGTTTTAATCTTCTCAAAATTACAAGGTAGACAAATTACTCAGGCCTCAGAATCCAAGTATCACAAAAGGAATGGTTATGAAGACTGCTATTATGGCAACTATTTGCTCTTTTTTTTTTTTTTACTAAAAAGATTTTTAATCTTCTAATTTGGTTTTGATGTCTTCCTGTAATAGGCCATTGGTATATGTTTTTAAGTGTCTATCTATTCTTTTCTAAACAACCAAAAATTTTCCAAGGTCTGTGATAAAGAGAGAGGGGTTATGGAAAATACTATTCCCAGCTCAGTTAATGACAGATCTTCTGTTCAAAAGGAGAAAAAAATACCTGGCGTGTGGATGAGATGTCAGAGTAAAAAAGAAAATAAATACACTTCTGATTAATCTTAAAATATACTAAGGAATGAGTGAAGTCAATAATGTATACCAGGGTCATTGGATTGTCAAGTGAGGAATCTGTTAGAAAGGTAGTATAGGTTCCTTCTGACTTGGATATCCAAGTTTATTCTGAAAATACCAGTTCCAGAGTAGTACTCCTGTATCCCATTTCATGGTATTGCAGATGTGAGAAGATACATCCTTGAGTCAAGAAGCCTGGGCACGCTTTTGGATCCACTAGGTTAAATATAGTCATAGCAAGGAGACTCCAAATGGGTAGTATAAGTTTCAACTATCAAAGATATCAACCTCTTTATGTGTGTGTCTTCCTCCTACATGGGCAGTGGTAGAGTTTCTCTTGTGATTTGAGACATCATGTGGCAGATCTATCTGGAAAACATTATAGGGAAAGCTCACAGAACAGGAGAAACCTTCCAGGACTGTGCAGTCAGTATTCTGGTCACCTCATGGAGTTCTGTAAAGAAAACTTCTAGAAAGTGTATTTTCATTACTTTCCATTTCTGAGCCACCAGAATTCCTTTGAATAATTTTTCCAAATTTAACCAGCACTTCTCTTCTAACAAGGTAATTTTCCCCTGGGAATAGGCTGTTTTTAGAAACAATAGAAGAGAAAAAAAAAATTGCAAGATTCCCACTATAAGCCTCAAAGCAAACCAGAGTTTATTTGCCCAAGAAGACAGTGAAAACTACGTGAACTGTAGTCTTGGTTGTGCTAGAATTGAATTAATGGGTTTTACCACATGGTAAAGTAGGAGATGACAGTGTACACAGAAATCACGTACACATATGAATTAAGCAAAAAAACCCAAATTTGCTGTGTTTAACAAAGGCTCACCGATAAAAATAGACACCTCTGCAATAAATTCCTTTAATTAAATGTGAGTTCTACTATTTTTTAGAAATCTCCACAGTGGGGAAACACCTGACGCACTACCGTCACAAGAGAGACGCAGACACCACAGCCGAGTCGAAGGGGGAAAAGAGAGAAAGTTTAATTTTCACTTCCAGTTTATATAGCTTTCTAGAAATGAGACCACATTGGAAGACTGAGATTCAACCTCTTCAATTCCGCTGGTCTGAGACAGTGTCTCCTAAAGAGAAGAATGTAAACAGTCTAGACAGTTACAGAAACATTGCTTTATTTACATGAAAATGAGTGAGAAACTCTGTCTCCAAATCAGAAGGCTCAAAAACAGGGTGACAAACATCAACAAAAATATTTAAAACTGGAGACAATAATGTAATGCCTTTCCTCTGCTCAACAGTAAATGTCTTGTTATTATTGTAAATAACTATATAAATTTATATGTTTGAAATACTATGGAGCAAAGTCCCATAACTTGTGTCCACACAAGACAGGGCAGTACTTACTATTAGTTAGGTCCATTCTGTAGGTGGGTTATTTGAAGAGGGAATAACACTCCTCAAAGAGCTGGGATTATTAGAAATGTGTTTTCATGGCTCCCAGTGCCCATTCTGGCTCAAGTGCCCTCTCTGACTCCAAGATAAAGCACTATAAATGTAATATCAGCCTGTCTTAATCTCACTTGATGTAAATTGCAGTGCAAAATTTCTATTGTCAGGAACTCTGATTTCTGGAACTTATCTCAGAATTCTTGGTATGTCACTAGCTGTTCAGGGGTTATTTTGCCCTATGTTGTCTGCACTTGGAAGAACCTGTGATGATTGTCTTTGTAACAGTCTACAGAGGTAAAATAAAAAGTGTCTTTTTTCAGTTGTCTCTACCCTTCCAATAATACAGGACTGTGCTGAGAGACAAATGCAGCACAGGTCATCTGAGACAAGGTGCAGAGATTATGAAAACACCTCAAGTCTTGACCTACCTACAAACTTCTCTACACAGCCACAGCTCCTGGACTAGCTAGTCTGTTGTCAGCAACAAAACGACGTGCTAGCAAATGGTATGACAAGGAGTTTGTGAGATAGATAGGATCATAATTTAGCCCATAAGTGGTGGGTGTTACTGCAGGCCCAGGGTCTGGTTACCTATACAACCCAATCCATTTCCTAGCTCTGCTTCTGCTTCTTCTTCTCTGCTTTTGTCTTGTCTCCATCTGTCTCCTTCACTGTAGTAGTCTTCTAGCCAGAAGGGTGTAAGAGCCTGCTGTTCCTCAGTCATACCTCTCCCTGTCAGACACCCAGTACTCTTCTGGATTTATGCCAGTGAAGGGGTACTCTTCCAAAGTTAATAGAGTTAAATTAATGAAGAAAACTTGGTATAAGCCAAAAGAATAAATCTATGCAAATCTTTTAGTAAATATTCATCAGTACAGTCTGTATGTTTACTGCTCTTTCACTTATGTGATCACTCATAAACTCAGTTTAAATGACAAGATTGCCAGGTTTATAACTAATCTGTGCTTGAGAAAAAAACCAAGGGACACAAGTTATTTCATCTATTTAGTATTTGAGATCAATTAATATCTATCTGACAAAATCTGTTTTTTGTTTTAGATACAAGTGTAGGAGTTATATTTACTACAAGGTTTATAGCCAGATGTCTGATGATGGTCTTTTCATTTTTTAAGTGCACCAAACTGACCAAATAATGGGAGGCTAATGATATGTTCAATATGAAACCATATAACTCATGCATCAGGTTTTCAAATTACCATAACCCATTAAAATATCTCAACCAATAGAAGAGCAACCAAAAAAGATTCCAAATAGTCCATGACTTCAAATTAACCCTAAAGATTAAGAACCACTGTCAGTGATAATGTTACTTTAAACCAGATCAAATCAGTAGATTCCATTTTTAATGTAATATTTTAAAAATGTATTCTGATCTTTATATTTCCATGCAAGCACCAAGTCCTAGTGGTTACAGATGACAGCACTAAAGACTTTATTACAGCTAAATTTCATTACTTACTGGTACACTAAATGCACAGCATTATTCTATTTATTCGCCACCTTTTAAAAATTATATCTGTTGTGTTAAATAGAGTTAATAATCATATTTTCTTTAGGCAGAATGTGTGCATTTAATCTGATTTATTTCTACAATATATATCTTGTTTCTTAAGTCATTTAATATTGTTTCATATGTGATTTCATTAGTTTGTTGTCAGTAACACAGTGTTAAAATTCTAATGTTCAGAAGAATTGTGATGGAACCTTGTAAACCTCATTTGAGTAGGAGACACTCTCCTAGTGATCCATGAATCCTGCTATCCAAAACAAACATACCCAGATAATGTGATCTGCCCATACAGTGGTCCTAAGGGAGACATAGAACATTGGACCAAATAAGATTTTTCAAGAGAGGCTTCTAAAGTTTTCAAAACTTTCTAAAAGTTTCTCTGCAATCTGTGGCTACTCCACAGGTCAACTTTCTAAGGGTGTATGCTCTTTCACTTGCATCAGATGTGGTTCAGACACAGGATCAGACACAGCCAGGGTAGTGTTTTAATAGAACAAAGTAATGTATTTAAACTAAAAGCTTTGTAATGAGAAAAAAGTCAGATATTGAAAAAACCCACCAGCAGAACTGCTGAGTTTACAGTGACTAATATACTGTATTCTAAAATGAGCATGTAAAGTAATGATACACAGCCTCTGAAATGGTATATGCTATGTTGTGAAACTTCAGGTGGTATAGTCTTTTGTGGTCTTCTGAAACTTCCACAAAATAGAAAAGTCACATGTAAACGTTTTCTTGAGGGATCCCTGCAACTTCTTTGACTTAAAATCTCTTTTAACTTTAGTCTTCCTCTAGGGAGAATATTCCCCTTTGTTCATATCACAGGTAGAAGCAGTCATGTCTAGCGACTGACTTGGAAGGCGAGATAAAAAGATACCATCAGATAGCATTAGCCCAAAAGAAGGAGCTGATCACATTATAGGAGGTTGTGCTTGGTCATTTGTGGCTGATTGTAACAGTTGAAATTACTCACAGTTCTGTTTTAGGTAAAATTAATATGCTGGGAAGGTTATTTTAAGTAAGAATTATACCTCCCCTTATGACTGGGGAGAAATGATTAATGTTCATATTATGGCACAAGAAGGCTGCACTCAAGCAGGTACAAGCTGTCTCTCTCATAGGCCTTGATTAATGTATTTGTCATTTTTCTTCATGCAGTGTGCTGCTGTTGGAACAACACTCTAACTCTTCTGTGGAAGCAGCATTTGCCTTTCAGGCATGAGCTAAAGAATGTTAAGGATCATGTCTCTTAAAATCTTACGGCAGGGTCAGGGCCGCCAAAGTTCCTCATTTCAAGTTGTGCTGCAGGCCATAGCTACATGTAAGGGTATTGCTATTAATTAGTGTATGAAACTGGAAAAATCTATAGCATTCAATAAGCTCCATATTCTGTGACTGGAAGCAATGATGGAAGAGATACTTAGTTCTGGACAAACAATACACATGCTTCTGTGTGTAAAAGCTGCAAAACTTCCCAGCACTTCATAGCAGTTGGAAGGCCTGAAGTGAAACACCAAAAGCCAGAATCATAGCTATGTATCGCAGAAGGAATTACGGGACCTGCTTTTATCGTAACTCTCCACAACAGCAAATAACCTGTTAGGATCACCTCTACCAGCAATCAGAAAGGAAAGCAGAGAGCACCAGAGAGCAAAAGAGAAAACAGTTCTGAAGTTGCCAACATGCCTTCAGGCAAAAAGTATTTCTTACTCTGTATCTGCTGCCAAGTGCAATCCAGGTGCATGAGGAAAATACCTGTCTTACCTATAAATCAGTTTTGCATCAAATAAGCCTTCTCCCACTGTGTTCTGGACTCTACAGTAGCTGAGGAAAGCCTTCACTCCTATGCTAAAAATATATATATCTTTCGTGTTTGCAGAAGTCTATAACTGAACCATGATAGCAAAATTCCAGGCTTCATTTCTCAAGACTAGGCTTTCAAATTTTATAGATAAAGCCTAGTTTTCTCCTTAAACAAGCATTCTTATAATGGGATAATGGTGAAGTTACATGTTCTGGTGCAGTTACACAGTGACCTCTACCTAGGGAGAGTGAGAGGGACTTACAGCCACAAGCAGTGTTCTCATACACAAGGAAACACTTTACAGAAGCCAAAATTATTCCCAGTAAAGTAAGACCTTCTTTGACTTAGAAGGGTTACGAAGACCAAGGAAGAGAAGAATAATAGAAATGCTTTCTGTCTGCTAGGGAGATCACTGGAAACCCTGAGCACTTAGTAAGTTAGTTCTCAGAAAAAGTCTAATGGAAAGTTAATTTGCTTAAAACTCAAAAAATCTTGAACTCTAGAAACTGTACTGGGTCTGGTCCCTCTGTTATTCCACTACATGCTCAGTCACTCTTGATGTTTTGTTCCTATATATAATCTGGTCTCAAACAGAAAATAAAGAACCTCTCCATTTTGCCTGGTAAATTGATTGCCACTAAGCTGTACATTAAGTTGCATACAGCAACTACCCATAGCTATTTCAGGGCTAGTCTGCTGTTGTGGTTTATCCCGGAGAATGTGGGCCCCTCCACAGTCACTCGCTCACTCACTCACTCACTCACTCACTCACTCACTTCCTGGTAGGATCAGAAGAGAATGAAGAGTAAAAGTGAGAAAATTTGTGGATTGAGGTACAGACACTTTAATAGGTAAAGCACAGTTGCACACAGGGGAAAAGTGAAACAAGGAATTCATTTACCACTACCCATGGGCAGGCAGTTATTAGATATTCATCCCTAACCAGGAGACCAGGGCTCCGTCACATGTAATGGTGACTTAGGAAGACAAATGCTGTTACTGGGAATGTCCTCCTTCCTCCTTCTCCCTCCAGGTATATATGCTAAACACAATGACATATAAGATAGGATATCCCTGTACTCAGTTGCATTCAGTTGCTCTGGCTGTGTCCCTTCCCAGCTCCTTGTGCCCTCCCAATCTTCTGGATGGTGAGGTGGGATCAAGAGCAGAAAAGGTCTTGATGATCTGTAAGCCCTGCTTAAAAACAGCTGTAACATGCCTGTGCTATCAACACTGGTTTCAGCACAAATGCAAAACATAGTCCATGATTGCTACCAAGAAGAAAATTTCCCCATCCCAGCCAAAACCAGCATGTGCCCATTTTTTTGTAGTGTGATTTATATCTTTATGACATAGATGTTCTTGAATTAGAGCAAAATTGTTCCACCAATGGAGTTGAATGTGTTCTTGTAGCTTAATTAATCAACAATTACACACCACCAACTCTTCAGTCTGTGTATCACAGAATCACAGAACCACAGAATGACTAGGTTGGAAGAGATCTCCAAGATCCAGCCCATGGCCTAACACCTCAACTAGATCATGGCACCAAATGCCACATCCAATATTTTTTAAGCACATCCAGTCATGGCAATTCCAGTATTTTACTATTCTTTACATGAAAATCTTTTTCCTAATATCCAGCCAATATTTCCCTTGGCACAGCTTGACACTGTGCCCTCTTGTTCTGTCAGTTGCTGCCTGGAGAAAGAGACCAACCCCACCTGACCACAAACACCTTTCAGGGACTTGTAGAGAGTGACAAGGTCACCTCTGAGTCTCCTTTTCTCCAGGCTGAACATCCCCAGCTCCCTCAGTCGTTCCTCACAGGGTTTGTGTTCCAAGCCCCTCTCCAGCCTCGTTGCCTCCTCTGGATGCCCTCAAGTGTCTCAAGGTCCTTCCTGAACTGAGGGGTCAGAGCTGGACACAGCACTCAAGGTGTGGCCTCACCAGGGCCGAGTACAAGGGAAGAATGACCTCCCTGTTCCTGCTGGACACACCATTCCTGCTCCAGGCCAGGATGCCTTTGGCCTTCTTGGCCACCTGGGCACAGCCTGGCTCATGTTCAGCCGGTTGTCGACAAGAACCACCAGGTCCCTTTCTGCCTGGGCACTGTCCAGCCCCATCATCCACCCGCCTGTAATTTGCAGGGGGTTATTGTGGCCAAAATGCAGGACTTGCCACTTTGACTCATTAAACTTCAACCTATTGGACTCTGCCCATCCATCCAAACATTCCAGGTCTCTCTGCAGAGCCCTCCTACCTTCCAACAGATCAACACATGCTCCCAGCTAAGTGTCATCCGACTAATGAAAGCCTCAATATCATCATCATGTCATCATATTGAACAGAGCTGGCCCCAGCACAGAGCCCTGAGGGGCACCCCTGGTGACTGTCCCCAGCTTGCTGCAGCACCGTTCCCCACCACTCCCTGGGCCCGGCCATGCAGCCAGTTCCTAACCCAGCACAGAGTGCTCCTGTCCAAGCCATGGGCTGCCAGCTTGTCCAGGAGTGTGCTGTGGGAGACAGAGTCAAAGGCCTTGCTGAAATCCAGGTACACAACATCCACAGCCTTTCCTGCATCCACCAGGTGGGTCACCTGGTCATAAAAAGAGACCAGGTTGGTCAAACATGTGAGGTGTCCCACCACGTTTCTGTGATGGCAATTACGTCACAGCTCTGCTGTTGGTGGGGCACAGTGCTGTTCCCTGGCCTCCAGCTCCTCTTGTTTGTTACCCATGCTGCCTGCATTGGTGCATATGCACCTCAGCCGGGCTACTGATTTCACCTCTTACTCAGGTAAAAAAAAAAAAAAAAAAAGAACAAAAGAACAATGTTTCTTCTCTCAAAAAAAGCCAAGAGGCTGATGGGGGGCTTCAGATGTACGTACAGATCCAGGTACCCTCAGGAAGCTGTCAGCACCACAAGACTCTATTCCCAGTTGGGGCCGGGGGACATTAACAGCACCCACTGTCACCCTCTGAGGAGGGCTGGGGTGCTGTGTATCAGCATTTAACACTGCATTCAAATTGTCTTCTAGCATTAGCATTTAATCAGTTTATGTAATGTGATGATTCTGAAAGATAGTCACTAGACATGATGACTCAGGATTTGTTTTTATTTAGGGAGCTGTTTGGTAAAAAAAATCTAATCCATATCCCTGAGTGCCATAAGCAGATGTCTCTTGAACACAAAGATAGTGACTCCACCACCTCCCTGCAAACATATTTCAATGACTAACTGAAGGGGGAAGTGCCCCACCAAAACCTTGAGGAGACGCTGAGTAATGTAGTTTTCACCAATATGGTTATCGTATGTTCTCCTTTATTCTACATAAAATGGCTGGTTTTATACAGTATAATATTGTTTACAATACAAAGCATTCCCTCATTGCCATTTGGCACTCAGGAATGTAACTAAGCATTATTTACTTCTTACACTTAAGGTGGCTTAAGTGTCCAGATCAACAGCAATACCAATTACTTTCTAATTAACTTACTATCTTGCCTGCATACCTTAACACAATTTCTAACTGCGCCACAGGTGCAGGCCTTCACTCAGGCCTGTCCTTGGGCCTAGGCCAAAAGAGGCCCAGGCCCACTGAACCCTAGCTGGGTTGCCCACCTAAAAAGCAATCTGCCAAAATTAACTACTCTTTCAGTGATTTCTTTTCCTAATATCTAACATGAACCTCACCTGGTGCAAAGGCCATTTCCATTCCTTCATTTGAGATACGGCCAAAGAGGACAACCCCCACCTCACCACCACCTCCTTCCATGTAGAGAGCCATGAGGTCCCCCTCAGCCTCCTCTCCTCCAAATTAAACAACACCAGCTCCCTCTTAAGATTTGTTTTCACATCTGTCAGCCATGGATTTTTTTGTCAATGCACATAGCAGATTTTTAGGATCTTCAGGGCATACTGCCTAGCCTCTGACTGCTTCTCTAGGATGGTGCAAAAGCTCTCATATACCTGTGAGCCCTGTGAGGAAGGCTCAGATATCAATGTACAATGAAATTATTATTTCATTAGAGTTGTTTTGCACTAGAATGCATGAGTGTAATGGAAATAAAGATGAGAGGCACCAAATTGTGCCATCCCCAGTAAAGCCAGGATTCTGAAGCCATAGATCAAACTATCTTTTTCCTCATATTTGTTTAATCCATTACAGCTCTGGGCTTCTTGAAGATCATCTCTTGGTTTTGTCTCCTCCTTCTGTTGTCTTTTAACAATCTTTCTCAACTCTTGATGCACCTCATAGATCAAGATGGAGTTTCTCAAAATTAGGTAATGAAACTGAAGTATAAGTATGTTTTCAGAAAAAAAAAAAAAAGTGCAATATATGCCTGCATACTGAATTAACCCATGTAGTAATTTGTCCTCAGACTGGCATGAACTGTCCTTAAGGACAAAAGAAAATCACCAAGGTGCCAAATTGACTTCCATCCATTCCCTTCCAGAAGCTTCCATTCATAAACAGTTAATTTGAGAGAAAGAAGGGTTTGTCACCTGGTGAGTTGCATGGAGTGCCACAGCAAACTCGCAATGGGCAGGCACAAGTGATGCTGCAGGAGCTGTCAGGCAGCAGCAGCTCTGGACCACAGTGAGAAAAATAATGCATCATGGCAATTGCTAGGAGCTGAGGAAGGATAATTTCATTTTTCTTAGGGGAAGTACATTGCTGAAGTCCTCACGTGAGTTCCATTAGCCAGATTCTGGAAGTTTTTGACCTAGCAATCAGTGGACAACAGCTAAAGGGGTCAAATATGAACAACGTGGGTATATAACAAAGTGGAGATCCAATTCCTGAAACTTTTACTACAGTATCTAGATAAATACCTAAAAAGTCACTGCTTCCTAGCAAAGGCAGGCTTTGTTCATCCCATAAGTCATGTTGTTAAGTTTGAATGGTTGTGCTACACACTCTTCTGTACACCTTTTCAGGAGACTTTTATTTCAGTAGCACTAAAATGCGTATAGTGAATAAGAAATAAATTGAAAGTATATCATGGGTTGTAATGGTTTTTAGAGTTTTAAGAGGTCTTTCTGGATACATTTCAAATTAAACTAGATGCAAAGTAGGTTTTTTTATATTTCAACTAATGCCTAAAGATTAAAAATATCTTTTCATTTCCTTGAGATAGTGGAAAGGCTGAACTTCTCACATGTATCTGTTTGATATTAGTTTCTTTCTGACTCAGTGCAACAAGACAGCCATCTGTCAACACAGGTCAGCTGGGAACCAGCTTCATCAGCAAAGAAAATTACACCATTGTGTGGGCTTCCCCCCTTTCTGCTGTCTGGGGACTGCATTTAAAAATGCAGTCCCCAGACAGAGCAGTGGAGCTGAAGCCTCTGGAGAAGACACATGAAACATAAAACACCAAAGCATTGCATTAGGCAGAATAACACCACTTCTGCACAGCACTCAGCAAAGGTTTTGAACCCTGAAACTAAGCTATTCCTGTGCTAATGGCCATGGGTGTTATGGCAATTCCTAGAACTAGAAGATCTCTGCCCACCTTAGGAAAATTGTCATGGATATTTCAGAACTACTGCTTTCACAATGTTGCTTGAGATTAATTTCTCCTCATGTTTTCCATTATCTCAGTAGATATCTTGTCTAATAGCCCTTCCAATTGTTTTGCACCTCCCAGACTAGCTGCAGGAGTCTTTTCATGCTCTAGAAGAACAAGTTATCAGCCTCTCTATTCCACCTCCTTACATTTTTTCACAAGCCTTGACACCCTTGAGCTCTGATATGAAAAAGACTGAGTCCTAGCAGTGGTACTTCCCCCGTACTTTGCCACCTTTGGGACATACTTTTTGTTTCCATTACAAGGCTAACATGAAGCAAAATGTGTCATCAATTATTCGGCAAGCAAAGCCATGAAGCATTCCATAGGTGCTCTGGCTATTTTTGGTCCTCTGGGTGGTTGTAACTATCATGCTCAGAAGGGAATCTAAGCTGCAGTAAGCTTATGTGAATTTGTTCAAGGTTCATGTCATTTACAATTGCTTATAGATGCATTAATTCTTTATTATTTGCATTAATATCTTTACCCTCAGTCAAGGAATGCCCAGTATACTGTTGTTAATACCAGATATTTTTAGTTAGGAAAGCAAGCAGAAAAAGATGCACATTGTTCAAGTGAATATTTTTTTTTTTTTATGATTAAAGGGTAAAACCAGACTAAATAGACATGGCCCTTTTACCTTCTGAGTTGATCTTTAAGTAAGCAAGACTCCTCAGAAATTTGAATTTGAATAGAATATGTATCTCTCCTATAAAGCAGATTAAAATTGTCTTCTCCCTCAGAAAATCTTTTTTATGTGTATATTAGTACCATTTCCTGTCAAAATATTAACAATATAAGCATGATAAAACATGTAGAAGTATCTCATGCTGCTGTGTGTGCTATTCCCATTTATGTTTATAGTGGAACACATAGTTTTAAGTGGACTAGAGCATTGTTTTTTGAAAGTTCCCTTAGCCAACAGAGTGGCCAGTGTCAGGTATGCAGCAGAAAAGTTTATGTCACATTCTCCTCCCTTACATGAAGCAACAAAATGTTTGCAGTTAGGAAATCGATTTTAAAAAATGGGTCATATGAGAGTTTTCTAGTCCATTATTCATTACATATTAGAAATTTAATTTCCACAGGTCCACAGGTAAGATTCTCTGCTCTAAATCAGCAAAAATTACTTACTGCATGGGGCACTGTCTAAATCCATAGCATTTGTTGCTCTGTAAATGTAATCCAGTCCAGTACCTTTTATAGCTTTGACCATTTTCAATTTTCTCCTGACAGTGCAAGACGTGGATTGTAGTCCTGAGTTTCATGCCTGGGATATTTTGATCTTGGAAGGGTTCTTTCCCAGGTGTTCTTCTGGTAAACAGAACAACAATGTTTTGTAAATATAAGGATGTTTACATTCTTTCTTATAGGAGGGACCTTCTTCTGATGTTCCTCTGGGATGACAAATTGATTGAAAAGTTTACTTTTTGTGTTACCAATCAAATTGGCCTCTGACATTCTGCATAAAGAGGAGCTCATCCCACAATAAGGACAGAACCCACTGACCACTTTCTAAAGGAGCCTGCGTCTCTTCTGTTTGTGTCCGTTGCGACAGTGGATTAGTCACAAATATACAAAATCAGAGTACTTTCCCCCCTAGAAATTCACTTTATATTTCCAAATTTGTTTTAGAAACATGTTCTTCCTTCTCCTTACTCACCAGTATGTTATTCACTTGGCGATTAGGTGCTTTAAAGGCTCAAGGTGGAAGTATGACTAGCTTATTCTGATTCCATCATATTAATTTGCTTAAATGTGTCACCAATACAGAAAGACAATGACATCTCATAGCATGAGTGGTTTGAAGAAATTTTTTTTTCAATTAAGACTAGTAGTAATGTTTTAATAAAACATTCCTGAGACTTTACGGGTTTTCCAAAAACTGAAATATTCCTGTCCCTAATTAGGCAATCATATTTTTCTGCTGCCTCTCTTCCAGTGTTTACAGCTATGAGCTTATTGAAGCATGATGTTTTCTTTTTGCACTGCACTTATAAAATATATAATATCTTTGTATTCTATTCAGTGGTCTACACCCAGGCTGCTCACAGGAATATATATATGTAGGGTACTGTTTCTTTAACTGATAACTACCTAAGCAGAAGCCTTGCTATGAATGTAGCTTCTACTAGAGCAGGCAGAAAAATCTTACTCTGTTCCCTATATGTGGCTCCATTGTTACAACTAAAATAATATGGTTGAAAAAGAATTTTTAAGAGAAGAAAAGGTGCTTTTTAATGCCAGATTTTACAGCACTTTACAGCTGTAAATGTGTATTATCATCAAATCCAAAATAAGAGGAGCACATTGTGACCTTGCAGCAAGGCCTCTACTGCCTCTAGAACCCAAATCTTCTAAGTAATTTCTAATTATCTTGAAATATAGTGTCTGCAAACATGCAAAACAAGAGCTGAAATAAAACTTATTAAGCTGCTCTAAGAAAGTCTTATTTTGACAACAGTGAGATCTAAAAATAAGATACAATATAAAAACCCTTAAAAAGCTTTTCTGTAAAAATAGTAGATACAACAGTGAAGGTGAGTTACTGCAGAATAGAATATATTTGTGCGGTTAGAGCTCTGTGCTTTCACTAATCTTCAAGTAGTGCTACCTGAGACGTGCTGGGCAGTAAAGCACAGAGATGGCTCTAGGAACTGCTGCTGTGTGAAATAATGGCTTCAACTGGCTGACAGAGACAGCATGGCAAGGAAAATGGGAATGATGCCTTCCTCGCTCTGTCATGTCTCTGAGAAAGAGATCATACTTGGAGGTGCCACAGTGTTGGCCAGGTAGGACTGTGGGGTGTATGTGCATATTGTGTAACTCCTACACAGTCTCTAAGGTTGGAGTGGAATTCCACTGTAATAATAACTTTTGGAACACACACAACCATAAACAAGAGGACAATTATATAGATAAATGTTATAAAGAATAATTGCAAACTCTTTTTTTCAGTTTTTATATTCTTTGTTCCTTCCTTTCCTAAAAAAAAATTCCTTATTACTTTTTGCAAACAATAAAACCAATTACTTATTCACTTCCCAAGACACCAAGGGGTTTAAAATATTTTTGAGTGATCAAATTTATTAATATTTCAGCCAAAGCAAGTTAGTTTTCTAAAACTTTTGTAAATGTCATCAAATTCCCTATGGTAGAAATAACTGAACTGAAATAGAAAACAAGTGGATTTTCATTCACAGTGTAAGAAACTAGGTGGGGAAATTAGAATGCCTGGCCTTTAGGTGAAGATGCTGGTATAGCAGGACCCTCAGAAACAAGATAGGGGGAAGGCAGTCGATGTCATGCAATCATATCACAATGTGAAAAATACAGAAAACATCACTTAGGCCATGCCAGAAATCGAGCAATACAGCATGTTAGAAGCCTTGGCATCAAAACAAATTTAAAAACTGACTATGTTACTGTGTAACACGGCATCTTCATCAAAAACACAAGCTTTACATGAAAATCTCAAGCCTAACTGGAAGGCAGGCAGTACTGAGTCTGTTTTACTGTGTAACACAAGGCCACAGCACTGCCTGAGATGCACTAAGAGAATCAGGGAAGCTTAAGAAGCAGTAACACAAAAGTATTAAAAGTCTTCAATATTCAAGGATGTAAGGGAAACAAAGCTACTATTGCAAACTTCATAGGTATTAAAATATCTGAAACAAGGTGCACTTCAGAGTCCTAAAGCACTATATGACCAGATTACCTCAGGAGCACCCAGTGAGTGCCTCCTCGAGGGCACCCAGGAAAACTGAGACCTCTGCAGGAAAACTGACACAGTTCTTTCTTGTAGTGGAAGAAATGTGGTTTTTTTCATGGTGGAAAACATGAGGATATTTCCAAATAAAACCATTTTCTGAAGTGGAACAAAAAATATATATACATTTTAATGATGCTTTTTAGTGTGTCTTCACCTTTCATGAAAAAAAACTTGGGGTTATGATAAGTTTAGGAAAACATGATCTCAGTAGCTAAAATCAGTAATAGAACAAACAAAACGCTATGAACTACAACTAGAAAGCATAGGAAATAAAACAGAAATCAGCATATTGTTGCACAACTTTGAGGCTCATCACTTTCTCAAGTAGAGTGGGCATACATGGAAAATAAATCAGGGAAGGAAAACGAGGGCAGCCAGAGGCACTGGATAGATTCTGTGGGACACCCAGTTGGGTAGGCTGGGAATCCTCATTGTACAATCAAGACTGGGGGAGAAATATGATTCAGGCCCTCAGATGAAGAGGGAAAAAAGGAATAGCACAGAAAAGTGAGATACTAAAGTCAATGAAGATAAATAAACCAGAGCACAGAGGGAAAAACACAACTGGTCTCTGTCAAGGCAAGAAATGGTGGCTGTCATACAAAGGTGGACTTGAAACCAGCACGAGGAGATGGCATTTCACAGAAGACGTGGCAGATTGATGACTCCTTGAAGCAGGATGTTGAGGATGCCATCTCAGTACAAATCAGGACAGAGAAAGTACAAGAAGAGAGAGCTGCTAAGAGTTAATGAATCGATGAAGAAAAATAGGCTAAGAAAATGTACTATATTGAAAATGGAGAGACTGGAAAAATCTTATGGAACATATAATTGATTCCAGTCTCATGGGCATCCACTTTAATGTTGGAGACAGAAAACTGAGCAAGACAGGCTCTTGTCCTGCTACGAACAAGGATCTTGTCTTGATATGACCTACAGCATAGCTATGAATTTTAATATCAAAAAAATCAAAGGGCTTTGATTATGGGTCTGAAAAAGAAGAGATGGCTAATCAGAAGGATTAATTTAGACAGTGGAATAGATGGAAGATCTTTCTGAAAAGATACAGTTTTTCCAAATACTCATCAGAGGTGCTTGGACTGGTCAATTGGGAAGAGCATTCAAGAGGATAAACATAAAAAAACCCAGTTAATTTTAACAAACTTTACTGTTGCATTTGAATGTCAATCAGAAGAAATATATTTTGATTTTTCCATAATTTTTTAGGAATTAAAAAGTACTTTTTATTTTATCATTTCTAAGTTTTCATTAAAGTGTATTTTGCATATTGTACATTTAAAATATGCTAAACCATATCAAAACCTCTTTTTTTACTAAACTTAACCTGACCTAAATCAGGAATTATTGCATGGTTTAAGGAAAATTTGGTGACCCATGAAATAAAACTCACCCTTCAAAGCAAAATATCTTAGATAAGCTTTTATGCCTATATCACAAAAAAAGAAACCTCTGAGCCATCTCACCTTCCTTTACGAATTCTTTGTGCTGGAGTCTACAACAAAAATTAAATTTCCAGGATTATCTGAGTGAGTTTTCATTTTGATATAAGAATTTTTTTACAGGAAGAGCTATCTTTCCTTGGAACCATCTCACCAGGAACATAGTAATTGCTCCTAAGCACGGGTACTTGATTAGATAGCACAGTTCCAGAAGAACTTGTGAACAGGTATAGCGTGTGCTGTATATATTCTAGGGAGATAAAGATTTTTTAAAAAGCAACACTTTGTAACCCGCATAGAGTCTTACAAATCCCGGTTATTTTAGTTTGACAACAATGTAATTAGATAATGTTATCATGGAGAGAATGATAAATAGCTATTTGCTCTCGACATTCTTATCTTATCAGAAGACTATCTCTGGCAAACACTAATTTGCCACAGTTGTAGTGTAAATAATTCAGCTTTAATCAAAAAGCCATATCTGATCAGGCCTATACAATAAAATATCCACCTACTAGTCTTCTACTTGAATTCTGTGATTTTTACATGAATACATCATGGTAGAGAACAACACGTTGAAACAGCTGCAGTCAAGGCACAGAGGCAAATTCAGATAAAGAGCTGAAATTTTTGTTAAAAAGTACATCCCTGTGTTCTGTAGTAGGCAGAAACTTGTTCTTTGTTTATCTGTATTTGCTTGTTCCCACTGCTATCATTCTACCAGAAGTCAGTGGGAGTTGCATGTGTCACACACAGCAGAAGACAGCATTATTCTTGCCTTTATAACCCACTTGCAGTAATATTCTGCCATATCCCTCTAGTGTGGTGGGTAGTGTGCCTGATGTCCTGCCATGGAGTTGCCTGCACAAGACAAAACGTCATATCCAGAGAATGTCTGCACGTTTTTCTCAATATAAGGAACAAATCTGTTTATCATGAGAGTGGTAAACCATTAGAGCAGGTTGCCCATAGAGGTGGTTGAGGGAAACTTTTAATGTCAGATTAGAGAGGGCTCTGAGCAATCTTATCTAGTCTAAGGTGTCCCTGTTTATTGAAGGTGGGTTGCGCTACATGACCTTTAAAGATCTCTTCCAAACCAAACCTTTCTGAGGCTTTGATTCTACGTTGGTGTAACCGCAAGAAAAAGCCAGAGTGAGGGAGTCTGTTGTGACATGATTTAAAGGCTGCGGGTGCATGGTGTAACAAACTGGTATATATAGGAGTAGATAAAAGCAATGAGATGCCTTCCCCCACACACCCCTATCCTGTCCTAAAATTAGCTAGCATTTTGTCTTGGGGGTTTGACTAGTATGCCACTTCTCTCCCAGTTAGAAAAATTTACCAACCAGTGGATATCTAGCCATGGAGAGCTCATTCTCAAGACTTCTTTGCCAATATTTTCATTCAGACCAAATAATTATTTTCCTTATCCACCCTTGCTACCCTAGAGTATTTACCTGTTTGCTTCTAGTTTTTGCCTTACTAAACCAAATAGGCTGCTGCCTTTGGGAATATTTTACCTGACTGCATCCTGCAGGCAAGTGTGTAAATTCAAATTGTGAGTTAGCTCTGGTACACAAAACAGCCAAACCAAAGCAGTTTAGAGCCTAATTTAGGATAATTTGCTTTACTTCACAGCAAGACCCTTTTCTTTTTATTGAGTTCTCGCCCTTATTTCCACTAGTTTGACTAATAATTTCTATGTGACTTCATATCAGAATCTTACTGAAACTCAGAATGAGGTTGCTTTTCTTTGAAAAAGCTTTCATTTCCTTATGAAAGATAAATGCTGACACAGTCTGCCTTTGATATGTATTTTGTGTTATTTTATGTATCTTTAACCATTATTTTTCTCAGCATATCATAATGCTTTGCATGTTATTCAGATCAGGCTAAAAGAATAGCAGTTATTTGAATCACTTTTCTTAATATTTTTCCTCTCCTGTAATACAGCCAGGAACATTGCCATTTTGCAAACAAATATTGTTCCACTCTTCTCAGTAGTCTCTTGTAAACACTTTCTTTCTGTGCCTGCTATTAAAGCATGAGCCTTTTTAAAATCAAAAACTCTCAAATACATCATCTCCTTTATGTTTTGGTTCTTTCTCTAAGCTAAGATGAAACCCAATGCCATACTCTCATTTACATTTACCAGCCTACTTCATCATCACAAGACTGCTGCATCTTCTGAAAACGTATATTACATCCTGTGACCTTATGTATACTCCTTTCAAGGTGTACCCCACTCCTTGTAGCTACAATTATCCATATTATCCATATATTGTTACCTTTTTTCTTTTCCAGAGGTCAATAAAACCTTTGCTACTTGGGTTTCATTTCCTTCTCAGCATCAACCTCAACTTCCAGTTGGGCAGGTATCATTTTGCTCCTGCATGTCTCATTCTAAAAAAATAGCTTCATTTGTTGGCCAGTTGAATTCTCTCATCTGGGTCCTTGGTTACTTTATTTTGATCTTGAGATGATTTTTCTTTTTCCTACAGGATGTTTCTGGTTTTTGGAAGCTGAATTCAGCATCCCATATATACACAAATTTCATCACCACCATAAAGGAGACAGGTTAGTTAGTATTACTGGCAAGAATGATGAGAGAATTTAGGGAAAGAAAACGTGGTGACACGTTGAAAGCTAGTAAGCTGAATATTTGTTCCTAAAAGATGATCATAATCATGGTTCCCTTACCTGTAAAACTGGCTGGTAATAGAATGTTGCCCTCTGAATAGATTTAATAGGTATTTTATTACTTCTTATACAACAAGAAGATCATATTCTCTTAAATCCTTTCTTAAACTGATAACTTTTTCAAAATATATAATACTGCTGGAAGAAAATGTTCCCTTCTGGAAGGGATAAACCTTTATTATCAGTAGACTTCCTCAGTGCAGCCTATCAATCTACAAACAAAATATTAATGCCAACAATATTTGTGGTTGCTATACCAGCAGATTATCATTTCAGAGGGAAAGCTGTAGGAGTGTCAGCAATAGATTTGTCAACAAAAGCATGCAAAAAGATATTTCAATCTATATCATTCCAGAATTACTTTTAGTATATTCATTTTTTCCCTAACTGTTGTATATAGCTATTTATTTTGACCGCAGTGGCATATTTCTTTTAAAGCCTTTCTGAAAATAGTAAGTTTGTAGTACCTTACACATTTCTCATTAATGTTAGGCTATTTCTCTTTCAACTATTTTATTCCAATTATTTGCCATTTAAATTATAGGACTAGTTCACCCAGAAAAGGTAGTTCAGAACAGGTGATGCAACCATCAACTGGCTTGCAGCAGGGAACTTCTGTTTGCAACTTCCTGGCACTCAGTCAGGCTAAATTTAGATTTGATTCAGTACAGGTTTATATCCCTTAATCATTAATAGTAGAGATAGTTCAGCTCAATTTCAGTGTGATTGGAAATGTCTCCTAAGGAGAAACTAGGATAGGAAGACAAAAAGTAGTTACTGTTATTCAAGATTAGGAGTGTGAATGGAAAATTGTACAGCATCTGATTTACAGGGTTTTTTTCCTCTACATACTGTTGTCAACCCTGTAATGGTAACAAGTACAAACTTTACTTTGCCTAACCTGAGAAATATGAAGCAAATTGAGAATTACACAGTGAAGTTTCGTATGAAAACCCTCCAAAATTATGAACATTGATGAAGGTTTAGTTCTTCAGTCTGAGAGATTTTCAAAATACTTCTTCCCCACTGGAAAAAGAAATAAGTGACTTGATCATAAATACTGTCACAGAAGCAGCAGACACTAAATTAAGTCCTAAAACATTCTTAGATAGTAAGAAAGGCAGATCTACTTGAATTGAATATCGAGCAGATGTGCTGAGGAGGAATCTCCAGGACATTTATAATCCAAAATCTAAGAAAACTAATGGTCTTAATAACCCTACATGAAATGTGAGGTAGATTCATTCAATAGCTGAGAAACGGCCCCCGAGAGTTACTTGCTAAGGAGAATACGGTCAAAGATTAAGAAAAATGTTCTATCAAAATCATTATAAATGCTTCATTTATTACAGAAATAGACAATTTGTGCTGTTTTGTAACAGATTTGTGGCCAGCTCAGAGGCATTTCAGTAAAGATGGCTTTAGTGGGAAAAATGGATTACTGACTTGGGTTTCCTTCACATAATATGCATCCTCACAAATAGGCTTTTACACAAATCTGTTGTGAGGGTCATAGCATAGAACTCTGAAATTAAAACAAAGCAAAGCAAAACAAAACAAAACAAAACAAACAAACAAAACCACAAAACCCCACCCCCACAAATAAAACAGTAATGTTTTGGTTTTTAAGAAAACTTTTCTGAGCTCTAATGTCAGATGGGGCATCCACAGCCCAAGGCAGGATCCCAAAAAGCAGTTGTGTATCTTCACTACAGAGTTCACCTGGAGGACTGACTTTGGTGATACTGGCTCAGCTGAAAGTGTCTGCACTGCTAGATCACAATTATGTTAGCTCCTTGTAGTGGAAGAGAGCAATAGAACACGACATTTCAGGAGGGAATATGTGAGTATGGACATGGCTGTGCATTCATGGCCAGGCACAGAAAGCCATTCTCCAAGCACCACGCTATCTTGGCACAGATGATGAATCACCTGGGAAAGCACTGCTGCAGAACATGATTCTTTATTCCAAATACATAAGTGGCAACAGTCTCCCAGTAAAATACCATGAGTTTTGCATTTCTGTGTTGTTGCTTCTGTTCCAAATTCTAACAGGCTTGGAGAGGACACTAGGACACAGACCTGTTCCCAGCTGGTCATTAGTGTTAGCCCTATGTCAGTAACAGTAGCAGGGCTGTGACATAGCTGCAAACACTGTATCCTCTTCTTGATACCAGGGGAGAAATAAGCAAAAAAGCCATGCAGCACAAAAGGAAATTATATCTATATTGTTGCATTCAGGGACGATTGATTCAAATAGTTCAGTAACCATTAGATAAAAGACGAGTTGTTTAGCTATATTGTCTACATCAGTTTAGAATACTGACAGGTAATACAGCCCATATAGTGCAAGAACTAGTCAAATCTTGATGTCTTTTAGAATTAACATAATCACAAAATCACCAGGTTTGAAGGATAACCCAAAACCAAGAGTCTGAGGAGACACAGAACACTAAATATACTTCTGCTCTGCAGTTTTGCTGAATTTGTAACATCAGCCACTTTGTCATGACATGAAAATTCAAACAGTTCTTAATTCAAAGTGGTTCCTCATACCGGTTGACGTGTTATGAAACAAACCCAACAAAACCACTAACCAAATAATTCCCAAATTAAAGTTCTTTTTTTAATATCGCCTATACCATATTGTATCAGCAGTTTCTAATTGGCTTTTGTGTCTTTTATGAATGTCAATGATAAAGGCTGGGAGGCATGACTAACGTCCTACAGATATATGTTTAAAGGGTATAGTTATCTTTCATGACTGAGTATTTAATTAAACTCTATTCTGAGTGATCCATTAAGGATAAGAAATATTTGCAGGCACAGTTCTCCTCTGAACAGGCATTGTTTTAATTGGGCTTCCAGAACTTTCCAGCTAGAGATGCCATTTCCAGTATCTTAAAAGTCTTGTGGTTTGTCCCAATTGGCAGCTCAGGTTCTGCACATGAATTTTCACCTGCGCTTTGACTTCATTTCCAAAGGATGATGATTAAGACTAGCAGAAAGAGCTTCAGAGCACAAGAGGGTGTTATCAATTCATTTCAGAACTCATACTTGTAGTACAAAAGTTATCAAACTTAATAAAAAGCTTTTCTATCATTTAAATTTTAAATATCACTTCAAATTCTTGCTTTCCATTCCAATTTGTGTATCAATTTTCTCATCACAGATAAATATACAGTCATCTCAGAATCCCAAATCCTCTTCTGAAATAAATCAATTACGAATTTTTGGCATTTAGTTTGTCTCTTCCTTACTTATATTTGGCATCAGAAAATGTTCTGAGAAAATCCTTTGTACTGATTCTGTTGACAATTTTCATCAGACATCTGCAGTTGTTGCCCCATTTTTTATTTTAAAGTAATTTGCTATTATTACTTTGGGTTTTTTTTCCTGAAGATCACCTCTGCTGTCTGCTTCTTCTTGGCACCTTATCTTCACTTAGGCTCAATCCATAATAATGTTCTTTATTGCAAAAAATTGAAGTACATAGGGAAAAATCAGGACTGAAAAACTCATGCAGTATTTCTTCCATCCTAGTGTGAGAGATTCACTATGAAAGCATGCAATGGCAGTTTTTACTTGCTCTACGCCAGCCCAAGAAGTTCACAGGAGATCTTGAATTAAGTAAAACCATCCATATCTGATGCCTGTTAATCACTTCTCAGCCTCATTTAACACCATTTGCAAGCTGAAGTGTCACAGCTGATGCTGTTGGAAAGGGTTATCTTGATACAGGCATCCAGAAAATCCCATTGCAATAGGTGACATTCAGGTTCCACTCTGCTTCATACACTAGGGAGGAGTATTTATCTATTGATTTTCAGATTACCAAGACAGTTAACCATACACTCCATACAAGAATGCTACTTTGAACATATTCCATCTGCGAAAACGTAGCATTATTTTCTCACAGGTCCACAAACTGTCTGTGTCTGAGGAGAATAGTTATGAAATAGGAAGATTGTAAGGAGTGATGGTAGAGAGGAAACAGAGAACAAATGTCATCTTGTAGAATGCTAAATGTGAAAGTCCAGGTATTTTCATCATGATCATCTTATTATGAAGATCATGTCTGAGCCCTTAACTTTTAGGATTTCTCTGCTTTCCTATTCAGCTCTAATGTTGACAGGAATGGGCAAGACTTCATACCTTCATATAGTGTGGTCAAATTTTAAGGACACTGAAAAACTGGAGGAGTGTTACATTTTCTTTCATAAATTTCTTGATAATGAACAAGCTCAAACTTTGTGGGAAAGAAATGTGCTAGACCTTCACTTATATGGGCAGTTTATATGGTTTTACCATAGTTCTCCAAACACAGCTTCAGGAGAAAAGAATTTGGATGTTAAGTTTGATCATGAATAAGTGCAACAGTAAAGCTTCTTTGTTATACAGGGATATAGTTCTATATGTAAAAATACAGTTTTTCTCTAAATACAATACATGTTTACTGTCAATACACACTCAGAGTCTGATACATAATTACATACACTATAGACCTGCATTATAAAACATCAAAGTGTAATTACTCCTTGTGCTTGAAGCCCAGTTGGGAGATAAAAGTTTCCACAGAATGTAGTAGTTTATTGGTAAAACAGAATATTGTATTTAGAGCCAAAATTACCAGTGATCCACTGCCTGTTTTGGCTTTCCACTGTATTTGAGAGCAGTACACAAAATTCTTAATGAGGATTTATCACTACAGAAATTCACTCCTCCTGCACAATTTGTCCAAAAAACAAGGAGGAAGAGAAGTTCCTTTTTTTTTTTTTTTTTTTTTTAATATACTGTGAAACTTATTGATTGTACATAAAGAGCACTTCTAAGTTTCTTAAGGTTTGTGTATTTTATTTTTAATTGGTGGAAGCATGGTTGAAGATCTTATTAGATATCCTTTGACACAATCTGTTGAAATGGAGTCACCGTAGTTGTTTACCTGGTTGACGCTAAAGAACACAAACCTTTCACACTTCCGTTTATCTGTTGCAACACTCACCTTATATATACAACACTATTCTAATTCTAATGCCCAGTTCAACAAAATTCATACTATATACTTAACTTGTCCCCTCTTCTTACACATCTAATCAACCTAAGGCTTGATTTTTACCAAAAAATATTCACCTACCTTTTCCTTTCACATTTTAAAGTGGATCTATTAGTTTATGCATTAAATTGAAAGAGTAATTTTTAGTACACTGTGTGAAGATTTAATTGTGCATTTCTCGTTAAAGTTAATAGGGATTGTGCTGTTAAATCATGCCGTGCAGAACATTCCATATTCCCTTAAGTGCCCTTTTGTTGCTGGACTGAGAAGAGGTCTGCACTGCCAGAGACATGCATATCTATTTCAGTGAGAATCTCCCTAACTGGCTTAATTTCATTTTCAGGTCTGAGTTCAAAGTCCTTGAACAACTGGTCTCATATGTGTAATCAAACTAAACCAGGCTTTTTGAGTTCTGGAGAAGTATTTCATTAAATGATCAGATCTAGTACTTGGCCCAAGAGAAAGGGTACCTGCATCAACTTGCAAGCATGGTCCCTTCATTTGTGCCTCAGTAGGCAAACCTACTGAGTGAATTTCAAATGGCTAGTGCAAATTAACTATTTGAGTTAACATTTTCCATGTTGACTTCATTGTTTCCTACTCTTTTCTTGCTAGGGCTTTTTTAAAAAAAATGTGTATTTGTATTTACTTACTAGATTTCAACACCAACTTGGCCCTTAGAACATTGTTGCAGTCAACGAAGAAAGAGTTTCAATGTTAGCTTTGATTATGTCATCTTTATAGGAAAAGATATTTGATGATGATTTCAAATTAATGTGAACTAATGCTAATCTTTCACTGTGGGGAAAAAAACTTTAAAGGAACCCATTTTGATCTGTAGTAGTTTTTATTTCAGCTATGCTAAATATGAGTGTCACCTATCAATTAAGAGGAATCACCTGAAATTTAGGTAAACAGATTCGGCTAAGACACCTTCACTTGCTTGGTGCTGAATATTTACTATAAGGTCTTACTGTAAAAAGGAGCTATAACCCTGAATAAAATCCAATGCCTACAATAAGAATTAAATACATAATATCAGAAAGGTAATAATGGTTGTACATTTAATGACCATACATTTTTAGCCCTGAACTCTACTATTGAGGATACCATTTCCACTAGATCAACAAGATTGTTGAAACAAGAACATGTTTTGGGTTTTGGTAGGTCCTCTGGTAATCTCTCATGAGCAATTCCAGAGCCTGAACAGCTAAGAAACTCTTTTGAGACTGACAGGATGCATGAGGAAGAAGTGGGGGAAAATGGTCTACTTCATAAAGAAAAGAGGAATGTTAATTAGACCTCAAAGAAGTGGTTTGCAAGGGAAATTTTGGTCATATCCAGGAGACAGGGACCTCATCTGAGCATGAGAATTCTGCCACAGGTACTTTGTCTGTGCACATACTAATTAAAAATATAAGGAGATTATGGGTTACACACAATTTCCCCTTGCTACACAAATTTTTCCCGTTACACACATTCTTTGTTACACATAATTTTCCCTCATCTTTTTTGGTGTCAACTATATATCTCAAATTATATCCCTGCTATTGAGATATCCCTGCTTGATTTAAGGCTGCTCTCTTTCCCAGCACGATACCAGTATAATGCTCCCTCCAAAGGAGGGCAATTTACCACCTCCCCTGCTGCACCATAAAACATATGGAAGTGTACCATAAATAAGACAGTCTCATAATTTCCAAAAGACAATTATTAAATAAGATAAAGGCCTTCTGTATAGAGCCTAGAGGGATAAAAGCTAGGGATAGACATGACTGCTTGTATTGATTAGGTAATCTTGGAAAACTGCTCAAGATGCACATTTTCCCCAACATTAAAGGACCTATTGAAAGGATCCATCTCCTGTAGGTTTGTTTTCTTCCATTTCCTTTTCACGGCACCCACAATCACACTTGCTATATTCCCTCAATTTTCCTTCCTATCACATCTGATGAGGCTCCTTCTTCAATGTCTACCTTCTCCTGCCTCCGCATCATCCCTTCTTTTCCTTCCCATGGCTTACCTCTCCCACTAGTACTTTGCAGTCCCCTGTACATACTTTATATTCCTTCTTGCTGGCACGTGGACAAAAAGAAGCATCTTAGGGTTGATGAAGATATGCTGACAAGCTTCTACCAAACACAATGAAAAGGGGCTGAGCTTCCTCTGCCCTGCTGTGGTGGCAGGAGCCTCTCACCTCTGCAGGCTGTTTACCTTTTTATAGAACTCATTGGTGTCTGCTGTCTCTGAGAGAATCCCCTGCCCACCATCATACTTTCTTGAAAGACTCCAGCAATTCAAAACATAAAGCCCAGTTGCACAATCTCCATCTCTCTGGAAGACATCCTTTTAAAATATATTATGTTACAACAACTTTTGGAAATAAAATAATCAAAATATATTTTAGACTGGCAAGTACAAAAGAGTTTGAAATTTTTCAGGTCATGATTTGAAAGCAGTCTTCTGACACAAGTTGTACAGAATAAGAAAAATATTTTTAGGGTATAGCTTGATAATATTTCTAAATAGCAAGCTTTGCACATTGTGGCAGAAGATAGACTGTGATAACTCAGGATATTGCTTCTAGTTTCATAATCTTGCAATATTTGCTCTGTGATTTAACATGTTTTTAAACAGTGTCATACAGCAAAATTAAAATACAGCTGAAGCAAAGGAATATTTTCTCACAAAATAAAATAAAATATTAATTACCAGGAGCAGATGTACTCAAAACTGATGAACCCACGTATCCAGACCTTCAGCTGAGGATGAGGTAGAAACTCTGCACATTTAACTAGAAAAATAAAGATCCAGAAATATTTTGAATATTTTGTAGTGTTTTGGGAAACTTTAATTTTCCCTTGAATCAGACTAGTTTTTGGCTTTGTCGCACCTTGTAAGTGGCAGAGGTATCAGCTGCCACTAATTGCCAACCAAGTTCAGATATGTATCTTTACCCTTCTTTAATTGCATCGGGCTCATACACCTGTCCTGAGATCAGAGGAGAGATAAAACAGGAAAAAGCCAGGAGTAATCAAAAAGATTGAGGAGAAAGCCATAAGAATGGCATATTCAAGTGTGCTTGGATATCTTAATAACAAGAAACTGAAATTTATTTCAATACTACCTGAGATTCCCCCTGCCAGAATTCTCTGTGTCAGAATTAACGGGTTTCTCTAGTTTTCACATTCCCTTATATTGCACCTAGGATGACATTTAAGATTCCTCTTATCTGTAAGACCTCCAATACTATACTCCAATTTTTTAATTTAAAAAACAATCTCCCATGCATTTTTTGTATATTTTTGTGCCCCTGAATAAAGACTTGAACAACTATGGAAAAAAATCACTCATAAAGCTTTCTACAAGCCATTTAATGCTTTTCTGTAGTTTATGATGTATGCAAAATCAATTAAAACAGTCTCTGATTCATGACTCATTGTTGTCCTCTGTTGCAAATCAACCTCTGCAAAGTTTATAGCTTGCTTCTCATCTTTTTTAAATTCAAGGTCCAACTGGGGGAACAGTGGACATTTTGCTGAGGTTTGTGCTTTCCCCAGTTTTCAAGATCCGTAGAATAGTATGTTTTCACTATTGAAATGGAAATATCCGTTGAAACCTCAAGATTGCTGAAAAAACCTTAGCATAACTCGGTAGGTGGCATTTTTTCTTCTGCACTGATATAAGTGGCTGCCTCATCCTTGTGCTTCTGAAGATAAGAGAACAGGTACTGAAGCACTGGAGCTAGTCCTTGACAGAGATGAAGAACTGAGATCAAAAACTACTATCAGAGTTTAAAATTACCATATTTTAACTGAGAAGGGAGGACTTGTAGTTCACAAAACCCAGTTTATTTATCTCAAGTACCAACAGAAGTACAGGCTGGATGATCATGAAATCGTGGCATCCATCGAACTGCTGTGGCACACAAGTGACAGATGCCCATGCTGTCCTGGCTTTGTTGTTCATCACATCCAAGCTGCTTAGATCAAATTATCTGAGATTAGGCTTTTTCCAATCATAGAATAAATTTACTCTGTGGCAGTTTTATAAGATGAGGAAGAGTTTACAGTCAATATGACTGTACCTCATTCATGTAAATGCAAACCATATTTACAGACTGTCTTGTTTGCTTTTCCCTGTGCCTTACCCCTCTATGCTGCTATATATTTTTGTTCAGTTGTATTTCAGCACCTCGTGAATTGATTCATTCGTATCTCATGCCTGCTCATTGTATTTATGTCTGACATATGAAATTCAACACTTGCAATCTGAATCACAAAATTTAACATTCAAGTGCAGTGTTCATTTTCCCCTCACTTTTGTGGGATTTTTAAAGAAACTGTATCTTGCTTAAACACTTGTAAAAATCTCTCATGCAACCTAATTTTCATATCAAAATATAAATAAGAATAAACAGAAACCCCCAGGAGGGAGCAAGTAAGCACATAGCCTTCTTAAGTTTTCTTGAGCTTTCAAGTGGGACAGGATTAGACTTTCATTTTTTCTCTTCTAAGCTTTTCTAACTTCAAAAAGGTGCCAATTGAGATACTTACAGTCTTCTATCACTATGAATATTTTTCTGACAATGCAGGATAATTAGTCTATAAAGACAAATAAGCTAGCAGAAGTTTTTGCAAAGGAATTTTATTTGCTAAGGACCTTATGCTATGGAAAAAAACCTGGGCTACCATACCCAGCAATATATATGAAAATGCAGTATTCAGAGGTGTGCCACATATATGCAGAGAGCAGGCTTCTGGACCTTCTCCCATTGTTCCTGCTGTTAGATTAAATAAAGACTCAGGCTGTATGAGCTAATGTTTAGTTTATGCTTTCTGAATTCTCCAGATGAAATCTGCTCCTCTTGTCTCAATATTTCAAAAACCCACACTGGAACTGGCATTTATTTGGCAACATATGGTTATCTGATAAGAATAAAGATTCAGAAGAGCAGGGAAATTTCGCAAGGAATTCACGGAGAGATAAGGGAATACAGGCTAGTAAGCACCAAAAAATTACACATACCATTATTGTCCTGGGGTGACTTTATGATGCTGAATTGTATCCCCATTAATCTGTTTAGCCCAGAAATGAGTTCTACACTTTCAAAACTAGATCTGAGAGCAAAAGGGGGGAGAAGGGGAAGCAGTGGCATCTTCATTCAGCAGTGGAATTCAAAACCACAGAGATGAGGGGTTCAGCTCTCTCTCTCTCAGACAGAGCTGTCTGCAGCACAGACAGCAAGAGAGAGAGACAAGGAGTATTCTTCTTTGCTTTTCTGCTGGTACTCCTCATTAGCTACATAAAGGAAAGTTTTCTCAAGACTGTGTCTTTTTCCCTGGAACTGTTTAGCCCTACTCTGGACTGAAAACCCAGGAAAACACCAGGAGCTCACACCTGTGGCCCACCAGGGGTGGAACACAGCATTTTCCAGCACAGGAGGGGCATATGAGAGACTGAGCGAGCCAAGCTCCACCCCGTAACATGGGCACTCTCTCTCTATCTCTCTCTCTGAATTTCTGAATTTGCCGTCTCTTCAGAACAGCGAGAGGTTCCATTGTTTAATATTATTCATTTTCTCATGTTTGTGAATACTTTGCTTGTTATAAACTGGTTTTTTTCCACTTTTCTCTAAGAAGCTTTACCTCCCAAACTGGTTGGGGGAGAGATAACTTGAATTTGCTTTCTAAAAAAGACCTCTTCAGAAGTTTCCTCCCAAAATTTGTCCTAAACCAAGACAGTTATGCAATTAGAGAATATATTCTGTTACATGATTAATTACAACACGTTTTACAAACGTATTGGCATATCACAATGCTCATGCACTGATTTCCAAAATTTTAATGGCATCTCATTTAAATGTTTTAATGAAATCTCATTTAAAAGATTTTAAAATAATTTACTCACATATGTACACGCATGCCCATACATACTGTCAAACATAGCAAACACTTCTTAAAACACCATTTTGGCTACACAGCCAAACATTGAAGGCTTATGAGACACAATAAAGACAGCTCCAGGCAGCGCAATTTGCCCTCTTGTGTGACTACACCATACCACAGCCAAATCACAGCAGTTTCTAGGGATAAAAGTTCTGCTATGTGTACCAACAGCAGATGAAATTCTTATGGAGATCTTTCCAGTCATAAGGCCTGGGAGCCTTTTTAATGATTTTGGTACAGAAGGAGAAATCTGACAGTGCTAGTAATGTGGAAATTATTTCTGGAATCAGTTTCAGTAGAAGTGTGGGTGCCATGGAATGTTTATCATCAATTAGTATCAATAATCAAGTGTCTTATTAACCGGACTTTTACCTAAGACATTGCTTCTTTCCAATTTCACAATTTAGTAATATGTTTATTGCTAGTGAGATCTCTGAATCATGACATTTAATTTAAAATAATTTTTATCTTGCTGACAATATTTAGCTATGCAAATGCATGACTCTGGAAAAATATTTATAGTAGTTTCTGGTTTTGTTTTCAAGAGATGACAGAATGAGTTCTAGCTTGAACTCAATGATTGCCTAGAAAAGCTAACAAAGGAAAAGAGCATACAGAGGTTAGGATCATAAAAAATCACAGCCATTTTCCTGTTGTTTTTGGAAACTGAAGGGAAAAGTATTTATGAAACTGTAAAATTTAATGAATAGTTTAAAATCACTCAGAATTAGATGGCACCTCTAGGGTACACAAAGGTATAGGCTCATCTCATGCCAAGCAAAATGAGAGGGGCACCACGAATTTTGTCTCTTCTATGTCCATATTCCTGTGGTGTGTATAAATTCAGTCACTCTAGGGGAGATATCGTTTTGTGCCTGGTGATAAGGCACTTGTCAGGGGAGTGACACAACCCCTGGGGTCCTGAGAGTCCCAAGCAGTTACCATAGGGTTGGTGTATAAAGGAACAAAGTGGGCTTCATGTGAAGTCCAAGGATTGTTTATTAGAGCAACAGAAATCGTTGACAACAGACATTGAAAACAACTTCAGTTTCAGAAGTAACACAGTGCAGAGGTGAGGACCGGGGAACAAAGTGCAGAGGTGAGGACCGGGGAACAAAGGCTGGACCATGAGTTTTAAGGGACAGAATCAGGGTGGAGTTTGGGGGTCAAGGAGCCAAGGAGAAGACTGGGGAGGGACACAAGGGGAAGTTTACAGAACACAGGACAATGAGGAGGATAATGAGAGGAGATTTATATAAACAAACTAATGGAGCCTCAAAGAATAGGGAATATCCCAAGGGGCAGTCCAGGCAGAGTCTGGTACCAGGGGAGATTGACAGAGAACATTCAGGAATAAGAGGTATGTGTCAGGGAAGACTGACAGCCCAATGGGTGGACACAACCTAGCCTAAACCACCACCCCAGGGAGGGTGAAAGGGAACAAACCATATGATATTAAAACACAAAATTACACACAGCAACAGGGAGGGACATTTCATACTTGGTATTGACAAAAGTAGTAGCCCAAAGTCTCACCTACTGCAGTGGAAGGCCTGTCTTGTGAGGAGCACAGAGGGGAACAAGTTCAAATGAAGCATTTGCCTATTTTTCCAATCACAGAGCACCTTGCAGAGCCTTGCAGATTCAATTAGAGGAGATCTGCTTTCAGATGCTTCACCTCTGCACTGAGATCCTCATCTTCCATGTTAAAAGTCAGCCTTGCTTACCAATACTTCCCCTTTGAAGGACACAGCAAGGGACCAGATGCCGCTGATTGCACTGCTCTTTAAATCCTGTCACTGAGAGCATACCAAGAGAAACTGACTTTCCCCAGGTACATTTACCTGTTACTAAAATGATTTTCAGGAAAATTCTCATCCCAGACTCATCTTAGTTCCGCAAACTGTCTTTTCAAGTTCAGAGCCATGACCATTTCTGAAACCACAGCATTGCTTCTGAAAACAAAACTGGTTATTGACTCTGACTTCAAGATGTTTATGTTTGCTTTGTTGATTCAGCCATTACACAGGCAATAAACCTAGGTCATTACAAGCCTGATCATTATTAGTACAAAGCCTTCTTATACAGGCTCTGCATGGCCTTCAGGCTCTTCAGAAAGGACTTTATGATGGCTGCTACTTCTCAGATGAAGTGGTTTCCCTTCCCTTTTGTGAAGAACTTCACAGAACCAGACTTCAAGCAGCTCTTCATGCTATTTGATGGATTTTGACATTTCTGAGTTTAATGGCCATGTATGCATACAACTTGGTCCTTGGGCAATTTGTTTCAGGCATTCTGGATTTGGTTTCTGTCACATATTATGTCCCCAGAACCTCTTAAAAATGCTTCAAAAACCTATGAAAAGGTTTCATCCCACTGTATGTTAGATTTTACCTAGTCATGTCAGTGGTTATATGGTGCAAAGGGAGCACATTCAGAGAGATATCACATGCCAGGACTGATGATAGACATCTGTCTACTGGACATTTCTGATTTTTGGTACATACAAGAGAAGTCTATCTTTACTTCTGAAACTGAAGTTGTTTTCAATGTCTGTTGTCAAATGTGTTTCCTACTTCTGTTTCACATGAACAGCCTCAGAGTCCCTGATTTCCCAAGGAGGACAACTACAGCATTATATGTTGGAAAAGCCTGATGCCTGTGAAGCATGAACCAGTCATTTCTCCTGTCCTTAATGGCTAGCAGTTGAAGCAACGGGGGCCAGAACCATCCCAACACCTTACACTGAAAGCTAAGGAAGTAGAATTACCTTTCCACTTTGTTGGGAAGCAGTTCCTCTTTAGGACTCTTGTATGCAATTTCAAATTCAACTATTAGTAGTACATAATTCTTTGAGGTTTAGAACATGGTCTTGTATCACCAGCTGAGGCTTTTGAGGCAGAAGGCAAGAGATAAGAGAGGCTCTCATACCTCAGGCTAAAAACAGCTGAGATCACCTCCATCTCCTAGGCTAACCAGAAAAGACACTCCCTTGTGATCTGTTTAGGACATTTTCCTCCTGATACTGCAAATGCAAAACCACCCGTGGTCAAGTGGAATAAGGATGCATCTGTGGTGTGAACAGAAGTGTGAAAAATACTTCTAAAGAGTTCCTATTTAGTTACCTATATAAAATCACTTTTCAAAAAATACCATTGTGTCTATTTCTGAAAGCCTTTTCTTACTATGTTTTGCTTATGATAGGTAGTCTTTTTTCTTAATACTATGGAATTAGGTCACTAATTTCTGCAAAAATGTAAAAAAAAAAATTAAATTTTAGAAAAAAATTCATTGCAATATTTACAAAAAACCCACTTCATTGTATGTTCTAGATGCTGATTTGTTTAATTCTCATGTAAACTTGTGTATTAACATGTAGAAAAAGAGACATTTTATCAACCTATGCTAGGAAATTATTAAAGATTAATTGTTTATTTTTTTAAAGTCTTCTTTTTTTAGTTTATTTGTTTTATACCATATGTCAGACTTTGTGGATATGTATTTTTGGAAACATGTCTACTATTCATGTATAGATCCTTCATATGGCAGGCAAGGAAAAGATACATACTCTTTAAAGTGAAAAAATGCAGCCACTCAGGTTTAAAATGTTAACAGAGAGTTATGGAAACATGTAATACTTTAATATGACTCTCTCTGTGAGCATTTCCTTAAGTGAAGCAAAGCAAGATTATTTCTCAACAATAACCTTCATACTGCCCTGGCTCTTGCCATGTAAAATTTTCTGTATTTATAAAAAAACCAACCAAAAAAACTAGTAAACAAAAAACCCTGAGAGCTGCAACAGTAATTCAATGTGCTTATCCATAAATAATAGTTTTTCTCTTATGGTGGTGTTCCCAATGTTTTGAGAAAACTTGAGTTGAAAGTGCAGACATATGCACACCAAATCCAATGCAAGACATGAATATACTGAATGACATGAATTTCACAGGTGACTTCTATATGTAATCTAGAGAAATCAGCCCACACAAAAATAGTGGTCATTTTCATAGGGCTTCCAACTATGAAGAAAATACTGTAATAATTTTCAAAACTTTGCAATATTTCCTTTTTAATTTATTGCCCTGATGCTAGGAAATGTCTTGGAGCTGCTCTCATAGACCCCAGGTATTTGGTTGCATTTGATTCACAAGTAAAAGAGCACACAAAACACACAAGGATGATTCTCAGTCATTTAGACAAAATTTGGGGAACACTATCAGGCATCTTAAAAATACTCACAAAAGATTTTGAGAGAGATGAATCAGCAAATTTCAGACTTTTTTGTGTTTCCAATAGCACTGTATTTGACCCATTGTTATCAATAATGTCAAGTAATGGTTGTCTTACACTCTTCATTAAATTCTATCCTTAGAAGTAGGTATTGAATTTCATTTCACCCTTCTTACTTCTACTATGTCAGTTGTCATGAGGATTAATTATTAAAGAATTGTGAGGTTCATACACACCACAATAATGGAAACTAGAGAGCACCTGCTGTTTGGTTTCTTTTTACTAAAATAAAATTTTCATCTTTTATTCTCAGCAAATTTGATATCAAATATATTTAAAAATTTAGCAATGAACTTTGTGTTTTCTCAACTGAGGTGCTTTGCATGTGTTTTTGACTGAGTTCAAAATCTGACTTTTTGTCAAAGAGAATTGATATCCTAAGAGAAGGGGTTTTTTAAACCCTTTTTACAGCTCATAGTTAAGAAGTTGGGGGGGGGGGAGGGGTGGGCAGGAGGAGGAAGGCTGACATATTGCAGATATTCCTGACCACCATGTCTCTCACATATAATCAAGTGAATAAGAAATTCCAAGAATCCTTTTCTATCATTGTCTTTCTCTAATGCTTTGCATAGTACTGGTTATTTCTTGCTTCCCTGTAATTTTCTGGGTTGTTTTTCCCTTGATGTGTTGGCCATGTGAAATACTCATAGAATATTAAAAAAAAACCAGAGAGATGGACTATTATAAAGAGGGGTTTTTTTCCCATTTGCAATACATGAAAAATATGCAATAAATCCATGGAATAACTACTCGATGCTATGAACATAATATTTTTATTTTCTGTCAATTCTTTTCTCCAAGTCTAGAAGTACCAGAATATTTGTATAGTATCTGTAATGATGTTTGCCACCTTTCCAGAGTGTTTTGTGACCTACTGTTGAAAAGTGCAATAAAGCATCTTGGTGTTATTAGTCAGACTGTAACAGGAGGGATTTTTCTCAGATATGTCAGACAGGTTTAACACCAGTTGTTTCCCTAAGCCCGGTAGCTGAAATGCCCTTCTGTCAGACTTCAGCTACTGCTGACACTAGGGAATGTATTCTACAATTTAAATGAAGCACTGAAGTGCCATAATACCTTTTCACTGAGGAATATACTGATAATTCACTCACTCAGTAAAAGATACATGTGTTTATACATCTGATGATGTGACACATCAAAAATGCTCTGGCTTTTGTCAGTACCAGGTGTAAAAGAAAGCAGAAGTTTGCAGTTCCAGGAGCTCTGCATGGCTGCGGCCTCCACGATGAATAGACCAGAATCTCCTTAGTCAAACCTTATGAAAAAGTATCTTGGCAGCCGTACTAAGAAGTGCTTTAGCTATTTCCAAAATTTTTAAACTCCTATTTCTCACAGCTCTTATATCATCTTGCTGTAATGTAGTTTTGTGGACTGTGGAGCTCTGAAAAAAACCAGAATTTTTACATTTAAAAGAGAAATAGATCTTTCTGAACTGTCTGTTACTTTCCAACTCTTTTCAAGAATCTAGTCTAAATAAGAGTTTCTGAGATTATTATTGTGAGACATCTTCACAATTTATTATTGTATGACTTCATCTCCCCACCTATGGCAGGGGACTTGGAACTGAATGACCTTTAAAGCCCATTACAACCCAAATATTCTGTGGTTCTGTGATTCTGTGATCTTGGTATCAATGGCTAATTGAGATTTCTCAGAAGAGAAGATCTCTCAAAAAAAATTTTTTTAAAGGAAAATGCCTTTTGCCGTTTGGTTCCCTTCAATCTATTTCAGAGGATCATGTTACTTGTTTTTTTAATAATCTTTAAAAATTGTTACTGAAGCTGATGCAATTGGGCCTAATGTCAAAAAAACAGTCGGCAGGCTTGATGACTCAGGTGGCTTTTTTAAGATCTGCATTGTTTACTGACTTGATTTTTCACAATGTTGTCTTTCCTTTTGCATGATACTGGGGTTTTTTTTCTGTAATTAATCAGTGTTCCTTTTCCCTCTTCCTTTTTCTGACTTACCTTCAGGATCCATTCCTGTATCTCTCCTTCTCCTACATTTCTCTTATTTCCATTCCTACACATACACATGAATCTTATTAATCCTTCAAGCCACCCATGAAGTACAAATTTGTACCAGGGAGCTGTGAACATGTAACGATTGATGCCCTCCTGTACAAGATTGATGCCCTCCTGCACTCTTATTGATCATTTTGCTTCTTGGCTGCTTGACACAGCACTGCCTGTCTCCTCCTTTGGTGTACATAGACTTTAAATATAGTTTTTCTCATTTTTCTTTCTTCTGAGCAAAACCAATGTGAAATACAGTTGAGTATTATCAAGCCTAGTGGATGTCAGTTGCCCACTGAAATGGCAGCACTCTGGGCAGCTTTTATTCTACTAATACTTACAGAAACTATGAGCCAAAGTAACTACAATCAATTTTTTTCAAGCAACAAACTCATGAACACCAAATTGCATGTATCTTCCACATATTAATGGAATTAGACTTTTACATATATAAGAGCTAGAAGTCAGCTTTTTAGATTAAAGTGTTTTCTGCAGAAAATGACCACATTCTCAAAGAAAGTGCACCTATCTGATTCTTTCAAAGCCTTCCTCCCAGTAGTTTTAATAAGCATCTGTCTGAATTGCTGGATTTGATCACCCCATAGTGGTTGAAGTTTTTGCTTATAAACAAACAAACCAACCATTAAACCTGATAATAGACCTGATAAAATTATCATAATTGATTACATGGTAATGGAAAGGCTAAAAAGAGTAATTGTGTTTTTTACTGCAAATAAACAGATTTTTACTTTGAAGTCAGTGTCACAAATTGTGCCTTTGATCAAGTGAATGAGCAAATGCCAAGCAGGGAAGTAGAATTTCAGTGATGAGAGTATAAAGAGTTATATTAATTACTGGGAATTAGCCAAAATAGCACAAAGTTAACAACTTTTCACTCTGGGAGTGCTAAAGTCATCAACCAGCTTCTGAAGACCACACCTGCAGATGGTTTCACATTGAAATTGCTGCTGTTTCCTCTTTAGGAGATTTGGGCAGTTTGTTTCTTTCACTGGTTTGCAATAAATCTGCAGATTGAGCAGATCTGAACTGAATTAGAAACTTCAGCTGAAATTGGGTTATTTTCCTAACTGCTATCTTCCTAATTTTACTTCTGTTTAGAAAAGGCATTATTTTTTTCAGTGTTCTGGAGATTTTGATATCTACTTTAGGCAATGTGAATGGGAATCCAAGGGTGTTTCTGTACTACCTGTACTTTACTAATATCTGTAATGTCTTAAATCCGACTTAAACAAGCTCAGGTTAAAATACCTGAGGCAGGTTTCCCTTTCTGAACGTGCTATTTACCTACTATCTCCAAAAGATACTGGGGTTAGGGAATTTTATTCCTGTCTCTATTTTGGAGTAGGCCACAAGGGCTACTAAGCAATTGCACCTCAAAGACTACTTAAAAAAATAAAGCTGAATCTATCAAAAAAGGCAACAATCAACCAGACAGAACATCACATCAGTATTTATCACTGAATCATAGACTATAATGTGTTGGGAGGACCCCACAAGGATCATCAAGTCCAACTGCTGGCCTTGCTCAGGACAACCCCTAGAATCCCACCATGTGCCTGAGAGCATTGTCCGAGCACATCTTGAACTCTGCAAAACTTGGTGCTGTGACCACTTCCTTGGGGAGCCTGTTCCACTGATGTTTCTAAACAGAAGAAAAGCAGTATTGAGCAAAGTCGTAGAGTACCAATACATCAATTATGGCTACTAGAATGTTGGAGTGAAAAACTTAGTTTGCTTCTCCTGTTCTCCTTCATCACTTTGTGTACTGGGAATTTCTACACTTATGCCTTCCACATATATGTCATCTATGCCTGTGTGTGCCTTTGTTTAGGGGCTGTACCTTCCTCATTTGAAGACTCCAGCATCAAGCTCTTCTTGCAAGGCAGCTTGCAGAGAAGCTAGATGGATATTTCCTAATGTCTGGATGTTAGAAAATCTTTGCCACTGGAAGGGTGGTCAAGGATTGGAACAGGCTGCCCAGGGAAGTGTTGCAATCACCATCCTTAAAAGTGCTCAAAAAACGTGTGGCTGTGGTACAAGGACACATGGTTTAGTGGTGGACCTGATGGTGTTAGCTTAATGGCTGGACTTGATCTTAGAGGTCTTTTCCAACTTTAATGGCTCTGGGTTTCCCTGAACAGGTTTTTCTTTCAGAGCAGAATGGCTTAGAAATTCTCTGTACTCAACTGAGTGATAGAGCCACTGAGAACACACATCTGTGGCTTTCTACCTTTCATATACTGACTTTATCACCTACCACTTTTTCTCAAACTTTTTTGCTGAAGCAGGATGACTCAGCAGCTGACTTCTATGCCAGGTCATTATCTCAAACCAAAGGGGATCTGAGCCATCTCGGAGCCACATGAAATGCAGCAGGGTAGAGAAATAGGCCGAGGAAAATACAATTTGGGTTTTGTCCCATTGCTCTTTTTTTCTCACTGTTTCTGCATTTTTTTTTTTTTTTTTTTTTCCTTGCTTGCTTCCAGTACAAGGCTTTGTGAGAAAACATATTTTACAAATAATTTGAATGTGAGGAACTGTGAGAAAGGAGTCTGGCAGTCAGTGGCTGAAGTACACATAGGCATGTGCAGCTGGGGAAAAAGAGGCACAAACTGTTAAAATATTTGAAAATATTTTAGAGCCTAGATTTTTCTACCTTGCAGCCTGATTTGACTTTGTGATTATTCAGCTGCTCATATCCAGAAAACTGACGTGTCTGCAATGTTTAAACATATTTCTCTTGGCAGTATGGTAACACTACGGTGAATATGGTAATATTAAGGGTGAATATTAAGGCTTAATAGTACAGAATCTGCTGTAAACCTGCATGCATAGAGATCATCTCACATTTTCTGATTTTTAAGTCAGTTATAGCTATCTTAATACAGGTAATTCTGGCAATTGGAACCCAGCTTTTATTCCAGTTATTCAATTAAGCTGAAATTGCTTGTAATGTAGTACCATAATTGTAGGAGAGGCATCATTGCAAGATGGTAAGTAGGTGAGATACTAATTAAATTCTTCTGAACTTCAATAATTTAATATTCAAAGGAGCTGCTCATTGCATTGCCTCTGGGGATTACAGGGGAAGAAACCTGCAACAAAATAGGAGCCCCAAAATGATTTTTGCTGGACGATTCTGACTGAAGTTTTGGGTTTGTTAGTATTGCTCCACCATTCTGGATACAAACACAGTGGGTCCTATCCGTCTGTGGGTGAAGGCTCTGCAGACTTCAGTTAGCTCATGTGTGGGTGGATAAGTACAAAATTTTCCCAAACACTGTTAAACCCAGGGGTGACGGTTGTGTTTATATATAATCTTGAAAAGCTGGATTCTTTTATATTCAGGCTTTTGGGTAAAGTAGGTTTCAGCCTAATTTAGGCAGGAATACATCTCCCTTTGATTTTCAAAGAACTGTAAGTCACAAACTCTTTTAAATTCTTTTTGAGAATCTCATCTGATAATAAAATGAGAGGTGTGGGAGAGGATGAAATGTATCCATCCTGTAGCACCACGCTGTAGCATATCTCAGATTGTCTTATCTTTGCTACATCAAGATTTTTGACCAGGTTAGTGCAGTCCTTCCAGCCCCTGAATACATCAAAGCAGATGTGCCACTGCCCTTCTCATTATAGCTCTCAATAATGATCTAAGCTAGACTGGTCTGGAGATTCTTCCCTAGATGCATATTCTTTCCAAGCCTCTTAATTCAATCTGAATGATGATGATGATAATTTAGGTTATAGTATTACCCAGGGGCTATGATAGCAGTGCAGGGCCCCATTGTCCTAAGTATCATATAGACAAGGAAAAGCTTTAATGTTGTGATACCACAGAGCAGCCCAGGCTAAAACCAATGCAAATGAGCAAAAATTAATAGGGATTCCTGCATATATTCAAATCTTATCTAATAATCTATCTAGTACAATCAAATTATATGTACTTTTAAACTAGTGTATAATTACTTTGTAATTTCTTTAGCTAGAGATGTCCATATCTCAAGGCCGAATTATAGACCAGTGCTGTCTTGTTACATTTATTGGCTTTTTCCAGTTAGCACTGCAGGAATGCTTTGCACCTCACTGAGTGAGAAACACATGGACAAGTGTACCCATTTTGGGGATAAAAACAAACAGCTTGATGTTAAAGAAAAATGGTTCTGAGAATAGAGTCAGTAAGACTCTGACATGATTGCACAATGTAGAAATTACTCCCCCCCCCCCAGCTAGCATGCCACCATTTGCTTACTGTGTTAATCAATTAATGTCCTTGATTTATTTCTACACGTGTTTTTAACTGCGTTGATGAGCGTAACCATGCTTTCAATTAGATGGGTTTTTCAACATAATTTTCATCATAATGGTTGGTGTAAATGAGTTTTCTTAATTATAGTAGGGTGAATGCTTTATTAAGAGGCTTGAGGTGTAATGTAACAAGTTTTGGCACATCCTTGTGAGGACGCTTTGTTTTTAGGGAGGCCAATCTCCACCTCTCTTCTCACAAACTCTTTCTGTTGGCCTTCTGTGTGTGATACTGAAGACCTATGATAAGTAGACTGTCAAATCCAAATTCTCCATTATTTTGAGTATTGTAATATTATTTGGTAATGAATTTAGTACTCTGATGCTCTATAAGTTTGAAAATGCTGGTGGAGGGCATCATGGTTTACTATAATTCTGTTCTCTGGCAATGTCTTGGGGGCTGCAGTGGCATTTGAACCTGTGATAAGATCTTATCAAGAAGAAATAAGTTGACAATTTATATGCGAACACAAGAACCATTAGGGCAATACTTTATGGAATATCAAGATGCTGATTTGCAAAACGTCCTTATACTCTGGAAATGCTTTCTCATCTCCCAGAACCGCCTGTTTCCTTGAGCTGGCAGTGTCTTTCCCAGCTCCCCTTTCCCTCTATGACATGTGGTCTGAATTACTGCTTTGACATCTCTGACTGTGGGATAGGAGATTCATTTGCTGAGGGGCACAGTGGCTACCCAAGGCAGCTGCATCTCCAGCAGTCTGGGGCAAGGAGGATCACCTGAGAAAAAATCAAAAATATGGAGAAAACAGGAAATAATGATTTTTATGCTTTTAATCCTAAACTTAGCCTTTCTATGTACTGCATCCTCCTACAGCTACCACTTAACACCCTTTTTGCAAGCAAAGATGGAAAAAGGGCATTGGACAAGGATGTTTTGCATTGCCAATGTTGCTCAAAGACTAATTAGTGTAGATGCAGTGCTAGACCATACAGATCCTGGGCATTCCTACTCCAGTGATATTTATTTCTCTGAAGTGTTAAGGCCACAGAGTAGGAATCTACCATCCACTAGTCCTCATTGGTTTTGTTACATCTGTGCCCATCACTCTTTTGCAGATTTGGGATGGTTGCAGGAACAGTTCTAACCACTTTCCTCAGAGCTCCCAGAACTGTATATGTGCTTCAGGGATAAAACCTGATCCTAGGAGCAAAGAACTGTATCTGTCTGGTACAGTCTGTTTTCCAGAGAAATGGGTAAATTTGCAGTTGGTATAATTTTACTCTAAATTTTTATGAGTTGTTGGTGGTACTGTATATTTGCAAAAGAAAAAAGTAGACAAAAATGTTACTCTCTTACAGATAATATTAATTAAGTAGAATAAGATGGCTGATGGATAGTTAATAAAAATGTGCAGTGTCACAGCTGTTCTGTTTAGAGAACTGGATGGGAGGAAGTATTTATCTGTCTTTTCAGAAACTCTTAGGATGATCTTGGGAATTAAGCTTCAGAAAATCTGTGCCAGGTAGTTTAAATGAGATAGACGTAATGGGATTGTAACAAACAGGAATAGTTTCTCTAAAGGAAAAATACATTTCTTTTAGCTTAATGGAATCTCTGATGGTGTCAGTAAATTAGCAGTAAGTGGAAAAGAGGCTCAAGTAATTTATTTGTACTTACAAAGTAACTTTCAGAAACTCCTGTCCCTCTACCGCGCTAAGGAAAGAAAACACTAATGAAAATAAAATATCAGGGAAGGTTAGAGTGCCAATGATCACAACAACTGAAAGAAATTAATGGATCACCTGCAGTATGGGAGAAGGCTTATGGCTAAGGTCATCCCAAGGCAGCCTGGACCAGGGAAAGTCTATGCGCATTTTGAAATCTTTCCTAGACAGTGCTATAGAAGTCCAAATGTGATTATTAGCTAGGCAGACACCAGGCAGTTTGAAGAGGGGATACCATTATTTTGGGCAGTGGAAAGAAGATAAAGCTGTAAGACATTTCAGATGAATTAAACAGAAATGGAAGAATAGGAAGTATATTGAAAAATATACATATCTACAGTGGATAGAGAAATATAAGTTACTCATCAGTATTTAAGTGATTGAATGTTTTAAAAATGGCTTGCAGTTTTGTAGCCAAATCTTTAAGTGACTGAATTCACTAAGCAGAATTTTTACAAATGAATGGCAAAATTCAAGAGCTGAAATATTGAAAACATTTTCATGCCATAAGATACTCTATTGCATAAAGCTTTTAGACATTAATAAGGAAGAAAAGGAAACATGGATTGCAATGGGAAAAGAAAAATGTTTTATAAACAAAATACTGTGTTAGGCCATGACGATAATTTTTGCCCCCTATGATTTTCTTCCCTTTTTTAAAAGTGACCCCCTGAAAGGGGTCACTATCTGAAGAGAAAGTCCTATGACTCCATAAAAAGAGGTAACCAAATAAAGAAAGATACAAAATTAACTCGTCTGGTATAAATACCAGGGAATAAATAAAAATTAAGTATTACAATTAAGAGGTGGGGGAGTGAGAGAGAAAGAGCAAATGTGAAATTTTGCTACAGCAGAAACTTTTGTTGGAGCCAACACCTTATTAGCCATCAGAATTTAACAATGCAGCTCAGAGCCATAGGAAGAGATGTCTTATTTTTTCTGCTGCTCATGGGTCTATTTCTTTGGAATCTGAAAATATTCATAAGCAAACATGAAAAATCAGGACCTTGTAGATAGAAGATTAAAGAGCCAGAAAATATGGATCATATGGCACTGTGCAGATGGTTCGGAAATTATAAATTACTAAGGTTCTCAGTTGAGCTGTAGAGCCCAATGCTTGTTGCTGTCCCATAGATCTGGCCCTGATGAAACAGGTCAGTGTTTAGTAGAACATAATAACCTGTCATACATAACCTTTTCAAGGCTGAACAGATTGGACACTCCAAAAATTTGCTGCTCAAGGGTAACTTCTGGAACATGCAAAAGAGAAAAAAAACCCCAGCTTCAATGTTCAAAATTCCCTCCTAAGAGGTGAACTAATGCTCTGAGTTATTACAAAATAATAAAGACTTCCTTTATTGGGTTTATTTTTCTTTCCTGGACTCAAAGATCTTATGGCAACTGAAACTATGAGAATAAGTTACCCTGTAAAAAGAGTCCACTGCTATTTTATGTTATATTTTAATACCAGAGGTATTTTCTCATTGGACACATAATCAAAATAAAGTGATACAGTGTGCATCACTTGAAACCTCACTTGTGAACTTTATGATGTATTTTTATCTTGCTCTATTTTTATCACATTCTTAACTTTAACATTTTTCTAACAAATGGATCATTGCGTTTGGAGAAAGAATTGCATTTGGAACATTTCTGTTACTTTTCTGCATCACTGATGATGGTACCTGATGAGATCAGGTATTGAGAAAACAAAACATATTTTAGTAAAATTAGTCTGGTTTTCTACTAATTTCATTCACAAAAGCTGTTGATGAACCTTTTTCAAGTTCAATCTAAACTTCAAAACCCCAAATAAATGACAGAGAAATTTTTGACCTTAGGTGCTGCACAGATTAATGCACAACTTCACTAGCGTCTGTTACTGCTGTAGATCAAATGAAATGGTAAGGTTTTTCCTATTGGTTTAGTCTCAAGAAAGGCAGCCAAACAAAAAAAGAAAAGATGATGATACCTTCTTGTGGGTTTTGCTGCACAGTTTTATGCATGTTCTAGAAGCAGACTGATGAAATTAGTAAACATGTAGTGATCTTTCTGAAATGTTTAAAGAATTGTGTAATGTTTAAATATGGGGAAGAACTGATTTCTTTTTCTGTTTTAAGTGACATGACTGCCACAAAAATATACTTTTCAGTGCAAAAAATATAAAATCAGAGGTGCATATTTATTGTCAGAAATAGTAGCTAAAACTAAGAATGTAAACATGGAGTGTTTAGCATGTGTACAGATGGTCATGTTTTTAATAGCAAATTTGCCGTGAAAAGCTATTTCAGTCTTACCTTAAAACTTTCAAACGAAAGTCAACAAATAATTTCATCTGACTGAAGAAGAGTTTTGTATTGACATTTTTAATGTAAAGTTTGTTTCACAAAAGTCAAAACATTTTATTTAAAAGCTGCAAAATAATTTTGGACTCGTCATTTTAAACTAGCATTCCAAAATGGAACAAAATATTCAAAAGTAAATGTAGCAGAAGAGGTAATGTTCCCTCTTCCAGACAAAAACTTTTGTATTGGATTGAATGAAATATTTCAGGTTTTGCTGACCTGATTTCTGTCTTTGTTCTGTTATTGAGTGAATAATCCATTATTTGCACAGTTTATGGGGAATATGAGACAAAATATGCACAGTCTTTCTCAGAACATATGCTGCAGTCCTTTTAGTTTTGAATCTTTCTTTTGATTTATGAAGATAAAGAATAAAAGTTACCTTCCCACCTTAACTACAGACAATTTCCGCATGGAGGGCTGTGAATTCTAGAACAGGAAATTCTTTCAGGGTATGCAATGAATCATCTATGTCTGACTTTGGCAAAATATGAAGTTATACCATATATACTGCATTCCTATTCTGCTCTTGGCAGAATATGTTGGGTTATTTGATAAAGGTTCATGAGAGACTCCCCCCCCAAAAAAAAACCAAGATACTCACTTTTTTTGTCACTATGTTTAAACTTGGTTTTGGAAATGTTAAGTGCTCCCCATCTATGAGGATTTTTAGGGATGAGTCAGCATGTGTCCTTCCAGGACCATAGTCAAAGGGATGAAGATAATATGGCTTGGAAGGGGGAGAGAAGTGCCATTTCTATCTTTTTGCAAGTCCAAGGTAAGGGGAACAAATCTCTTCCCTTCAATATACACATAAATAACAGGGCAATATAATTAACTGCTTATTTGGGAGTGTAGTTGAATATATATATGGGTTTGAATTTTCATCTCAAATTTTCAGTCTTTAAGTTTTGCAGCCGAGGTGTCTGGTGTGCAGCCAGCCAGCTCTGAGGTCAGGGTGATGCACATTCAGGCAGTGGGGAAGCTCTGTAAAAGTCCTTAATGGATATCACATATGGTGTACACCACTGTAGCTGGAATCTAAATCCTGGAATTACCAATCCATAGTTCTGTGCACCTCTGCTGTGCTGCAGTCACAGTGATTGCAGTCTGGCCCTAGCTGCCCCCACTCACCCCTCAGCAAATGAAAAAAACGAGGTTTAATCAGCTCTAAAAGGCTTTCTCAGGTCCTGTCTTCTGTGAATAGTTCTACCTACAGTACTGTAGATATTAAGACTTTGTATATTTAGAATCAAAGGATATGACCAAACTTTTATTTTTACAATTGTAATATACTGTGTAGTTAATTAAAGAGGGTGCAGAGATGATTCTCTGAGAAGTACCTTATAAAATGTCATTCATAAACTATTTTCCTGAGTCATCTTTTATAGACTTTACCTTTCTAAATAGATTGTTTGGCTTGTTTTGTTTTTGTTTGGTTTCTTTTTTTTAAATCCTCTTTTATATGATAATAGTTGTACATTCCTGATCTTTGTGACTTTTTAAATTATTGACAGTAAGAGAAAAATCGAGAATCAGACAGGCAAAATATAACTCTATTTAAGTTTAAGCAAGTCATTTTAAAATATGGCAAAAAAAAAAAAGGTCAAATAACAAGTGATGAAAGCAGCAAACCCCAAAGCATTTAATATTATATTTTGTTGTAACTGTGTGCATCCATGACTGCCATGGGCCACATTTATATTTTGGCATAAGTCCTGATTAGGTCAATGGGGATTTCAGCCTAAAAGCCGTGTTATTGTTCATTACTTGGAATATTGTCAAAATTGCATAAACAGTGTTCCTTTTTAATTAGGCACCTGGTATAAAATAGAGTTTCAAAGGGAATTGTACTGATGTGTTTTAGATGAAAAAGCATTTATTGCGCAGTAGTACGTTTTCTTTAGCTGCCTTGTATTTTGTATAGGTAAGAGGCAGAAAAGGTTTAAAACTGGGTGGGTTTAAAACAGTCTTGATGGAAAAGCTGTGGAGGATTACACTGAAGGGTCTTTTTTAAATATTTATTTTATATGAATGATTTGGAGAAAGGATGAAGCAATTAAAAGTGTTTCAGCTGGGACTTCTAAAGCATTATTCTCAGGTGTTGTGTACATGAAATTGCCTATACCTTCTAATGTTTCCTAATTTTCAGATGAATGTGCAATTTGATTTCCATCTTTCAGACAGAAGTCCCTTCATTTGTTCAAAGCTTTCTATCTTTTCTAGCTTCCTTAGGAAGGCTGAAAAACCAGTTGACAGTTATATTTATATATATGTGAATCTATGTGTGTGTGCATTACATAATGTGTTCGCAAAGTTTAAAAATCTTATTTAAAAAAATAGTCATAGAATCATAGAATCATTTGGGTTTGATGAGACTTTTAAGATCAAATCCAACCATAAACATAACACTGGGGCTACATATGTTTCTTAGTTGCAGCCTTTTAAAATATTCCATTTTTCCCCTCATGATAAGGCAGTATGTGCTTCTTTTAGCTGAAACAGGCAAGTTTCTTCAGAGAGATGTTTAAAAAATATATTTTAACACAGTAACTACTGTAGGGTAGAAAGGAAGGCAGTGGGTAACACAAGATGCAGAGTGGGGAGAAATCTATTTAAGAAATAAATTCACAATAGATGAAATGAAAAGAGCCTGAAATGAGGAATTTATAACAAACACTGGGGAGATATTGAATAAATTGTTTTGAGCAAGAAAGAAGAGATGAGACAAACAAATGAGAAAACCAGAAGGAGTAAAAAAGTTTTGTTGTAACAATTTCATGCTATTGGTTTTAGTTCTGTCTTTCTTTACTCATTTCATCAAAACCTTTATGTCAATTGAACTCACTGAAATTAGAGGTCTTTTTTCAGTCTGAATGATTCTATGATTCTATTTCAAGAATATGAACTATTCTTCTATGATCTGATTTCAAGACCTAAATTGGAAAAGGTGTAACTTTTGAATAAACATCTTAAATAATATGATGCAAAAAGGAAGTTAGTTGTAAACTTCTAGCTGAAACACAGCCTCACAGCTGTCCTTTCTTTCGGGATGTTTATCTTAAGTGGTGTTTCATGCAGTAGAATCATGAGGTCATGGCTCATCAGTGAGTTACACTCGTGTGTGCATTGTAGAATTAGAGCTTCTGGTTTCAGGTGGTACAAGAGAGGATCACACCCTTATTTTTACAAACAATAGTAATTGATTATTAAATATCAAAAAGGTTAATGACCTGTCATATCTTTGAGTGTTGTGATAGGTTTCTTTGCCATCAAGAAATTACATAAATTACATAAATTCTAGGGTATGGTGAAAGACCATTGCTCTCTGTATCAGCCTTCAAGAAATATTCTTCTTCAATTGAATACCTGCAGCCTTCTTATTCAACCAGTAGAGTCCCAAAGGTCTTGTGCAGGCATTTATTTGAAACTTACACAGTCACTGGACTCTTCATCTATGATTTTTTTTGTGGTAACTTTTTCATAGGCACTAGTCCCTGTTTTATTTTTGCAGATTGAGTATTCTAGGTTAAATTTATTGAGAAAATCGAAGTGAACAAGAGATGCTCTAGATTACGTGAGCAAAACAGTGTGAAGAAAACAGTCACCACATTAGAAGTATCACTTCAAGTATTAAATTATGCACAACAAAGTAATGTAGTTATTCAATATATTTATTGAATAACTACATTGATTTGTTGTGCATAATATCACCTTAGTGTACTATAACTACAGCTTTTCCAAGAAATTCACCAGGAATAGCACTCTAATAGTGTATGCTCAGAAGAATTTAGTTGCTCACTGTAGAATTGAATTAGATTAAACCAGAATGAAAGCACTCTCATAAATGCTAAGTTAGCTATATCTGGATGCATAAATTTATGGACATTTAATGGGACCATAAAACAGAATTTAAGTTTCCTGGCTAACTACTGTTGGTGATTAAAATTAACATGCTATATATTAGCTAAGCACAACACTTGATATTAAAAATATTTTAGAAATAAATTTCAAAGTTAGTTGATCTCACAACACTCTTCTGTAGTAGCTAAGTCTAACTGCACACTCTGCTGGAGGATCGGAAAATAGGAAATAGGATCCTGGAACACAGAGATCCTAAGTGATTGGTTAATGCTCATGGTGAAAACAAGATAAAGAACAGAGCTGCAAAAGTTGCCAACCATGCCCTGGTAGGCCATTGCACTTTATAAGGGGGGGCAGACAAATAGTCACGGATTTGAATCCAGCACCATACAAAAGTTATCCTCCAACACCATCATATTAGAATAATGACTGTAACTTTCGATTTGGGTAAATCCACTCTCCCCCTTTGAGAGCACAGGGAGAGTTGAGCACATTAAAAAGCTCATTGATTAGATGTCTCTGAGACACACACTGCTGGGTGATAAACAAATCTCAGCAAAAGATTTCTCTATGTTGGAACAGTTCAGTTTAAAAGATGGTATTTCTAATAGAGATGTGTATTATGAAAAGCATATTTGCAATTCTTGTTTCATTGTATGTTATAAATTAAGTATTAAACACAATTTTTTTTCTTAGCCTTGTCTGTTTCCCCTGTGAAAGAGCTACTGATGCAGTGTATCCAGATTAAGATCGATTAACAATTCTGTGAATTTTGCCCAGCAGCTATAATCATTGGTTGCCTTAGCAACTTGGTAGATTAAATCATAAGCGAAAATCCAGGGGGTTCAATTAAAAATTCTTGTTGAAATTCAAATTCTTTTGAGGGTGAAATGACCAATGATTCAGTACGCACTAGAGAATTTGCAGGGTTTTCTCATTTCTCTTTGGTGTAATTTACTAGAAATTAAATATAAATCTAATATATTGTTTGGGAAATATTTACCCATTCTTATTTATTATTGGTGCTGGTGAATTAGGAATAATGAAGCTTTGGGGTTTTATTACATAGCAAAGCATGGGCTAAACTTTATCTTAGTCAAAGAATAATCTGACATATTTTCTAGGCTATTTTTCTTGTACTTGATACTGGACAGAATTTATGCTAACATTGGTCCTACACATAATTTAAGAAGCAGGGAAGGAGTTTAATTCTGCAATGTGCTCCTACAGGACTTTGGTTTGTTTAATACTGAAACTACCCAATGTCCAGTTTGTGGCTGCAGAGCAGGGCCAGGGTTCTCTGTTCCCTTCTTCCTGCTACAGTTTGCATGTTTTGTGTATTTCTTGGGTAAACAGGGCCCATTCACCTTCTTTTTACCATACTGATCTTTCTGTTACTGATTTCTTATAACTGTACTGTCTTTTTCCTCTTGTAGCTGTTTTTCTAGCACCCTGATGTCCATTTATTGGAGTAGATGCACTTTTCCCATAATACTCTTGAGGGAAATCACATTTTGAAAGGATGAGATAGTTGGGGGTTTTCAGCCTGGAGAAGAAAAGTCTCCAGGATGACTTTATTGAGGCCTTTCAGTACCTGAAGGGAACCTACAAAAGAGCTAGGGAACAATCTTTTACACAGGCATGGAGTGATAGGAGAAAGGCCTGTGACTTTAAACTGAAAGAAAGTAGGTTAGATTAGCTATAAAACAGAAATTCTTTACTCTGAGAGTGGTGAGGCACTGGCACAGGTTTCCCAGAGAAGTTGTGGGTTCCCCATCCCTGGAAGTATTCAAGGCTGGGTTGGATGGGGCTTTGACCAACCTGGTCTAGTGGAAGGTGTCCCTGACCATGGCAGCAGGATTGCAACCAGATGATCTTTAAGGTCATTCAACATAAATCATTCTAGGGTTCTATGATTTATTGTCTGTCATTCTCAGAAAAGTCTTAGTCCTCCAGGTATTCTGATATGTTGCCAAAAAAACATAAACACCAAACCATTATCCACCATGTGGATGCTAACTCCTTGCACAACTCTTGACTTTTGTTCTCCCCCCTTGCACAAAAGGACCTAGAAATGAATACATTACTGCTTCCTACCTTCACTTGTCCTAATGAAAAGTTTTCTCTACTTATCTTCCTTTGCTTTGTTATGAGTCTCAGCAAGCACAGACTCTCTGTTCAGCCACTAGCTATATTCCACCACACCCAAGGGTATTTAGAACCCATTTTAGGAAATGTTTTGTATTTTCTTCCTTGAAGAGTTGGAGCCTCTTTTTCCTCAATCTATAGAGCTGATGTTCTTTGTAGACAAAGAAGAAACAATGAAGATGAGAGGAAAGAAGGTGCTTCTTCTGAAGGAATTAAACATAAATAAACAGAAATATGTAGCATAAGAGAAACATAAATGTACCTGTAGTACAGAGAGAAACAGAGAGAGAAAACCAGTGTGGACCATTCAGTGTGGTAACAGAAGAAGCCAACCCTTTCATTCTCTGTTTAAGTTCCTCTGTTACCTTCTGGGTTTTGGTGCATATCCTACATGTTAGCAAATCTATAGAGAAGATACTCAGCAGCTATTCTGCAGCTATATCTCAATTGTGCTGAATACTAGTGGATTTCATAGATAAAAATGATAGTAATCAGAGAAAGGAAAGTTGATATAAAATTTAATATATTGTATAGATAAGCGACCAACAGTTGACAGCTGAATATAAAGACAAATCTGAACTCCTTTAGGCCCTCCGTCAGCAAGAAATCTCTGCAGTTATATTTTATTCTACAAAATTATCCCTTGAAACCTTTTTAATAATTCCAGAAGTTATAACAAATTATGTTAAATTACAGAGCAGGCCTAAAGCATGATCCTAGAAGCCTCCAAATTCTGAATCCAGTTTAGGACATAAAAGTGTAGCTCTGGGAAAAAAAAAAATACAGGATAAAGTACAGGAATTAAAGCATAGTAAGATAAAAAAGAAGCTTGTGACTAGAAGATAGTTCTTTCTTTCACATGTTCTAAGTAAACCGCTTATTTTTTTTCATGCTAAAACCTTTTTGTATGTTTTGGCTGCATGAGAGGAACTTTTTGATCATTAAAGGTAATAATGAGGTTCAGTAAAAATAAAAGTTCTGCTACCTCTTACTCTTTTCAGTGTCAGTTTTACAATCAGCATGTCCTTGCCATTTGAGAAACCCATTATTTTTATGTTTTTTAATGTTGATGATGGGTTTTGCAATCCCAGAACAGGAATCTTGTGCAGAAGTGTCCCCATTAGCTGCAATGAAATCTGGTTTTGCTAAGCTTTTCTGCTGGTGTTGGTAAGAAATCTGTTCTGTTGCTGTGTTGTTTACAGACCTGTTCTGCAGCTCTGCACCATTCTGAAATTCTTTTATTTTAAGGTCTTCATTCTGGTATCACAAGTGTAAAACTCATGCTAGCTTCATCTATGCTCTACATTTCTTTCTTAATTTCAATTAGTAATTTAAAATTAATCAACTGGGAGTAGTCCAGAGGGAAACTTTTGTGATGAATGAATGGGTCTCTCTTGGTTTATTTATCCTAAAATAAGAAAGGCTAAAGGGAAAAGGGGGAGCAGGTTTACAAATAATTTAGTATATATTCTTGGAAATTTAAGCAAATTAGTATGCATTTATGCATTCTGTCTTTTAGATTCAATGAATGCTGTAAAGTCTTACCTTTCTTTGATTCTGTTGACCCATAAAGCATTTCAATCTGCACATTTTCGAAGGCTCAGTATGGGATCAGCATTAGCATTGTCTTCTGATTTGGTGAAACAAAGGCGTGGAGTGGGGAGGAGAACAGCTCAGAGTTGCACAATTCCACGGCTGAGCCAGCAGATCAGCCCGGCTTCCTAAGTCCCTTTCACACCTTAGCAATTCTGTCCCATCACTAATAATCAGTATTGTGCATAATAGATCTTTTTGTTCCAAACTAAACTGTTTGCAACACATCAGAGATGCTGTAATAGGGCAGCAGGATTTCAGACATGAGGGATGAGTGCTGAAGGAGTTGTGTTGCCAGATGTTGGTCAGAGCTCATCTGTCCTAGCAATAGGGATCACAGATTGTCGCAGAGCCTGGTTCAGAACTTTTGGTAGCTTGCAAGGCAGATATTTTTGAACCATATCTACAAAGGGAAGGGACCTTAAGTATCATTTAGTTCCAAGCTCCTGTTATGGACAGGGACACCTTCCACTTGTTGGTCAGAGCCCCATCCAAGCTGGCCTTGACATTGCAAGGATGTGGTATCTGCATCTTCTCTGGACAACAAATGTAGATCTCAAAAAGAAAAGGAAAAAAAAAAATCAAAATATTCCTTTTGTACTGACACCAGCAAGGGAGGCACATGTGCATTGCCATATTAAATATTCTCTGCTGTGCATGACGATTTAAATGAGGGTTATCTTAGCAGATTGCTGAAATATCCAGCTCTTTAACTTCCCTAAAGAAGTAGCTGTGTGATGGTCATCCAAATTATAACAAAACACGTGGTTAGCTGAGGTAGAATCAAGTAGTTTTTCATTTGTGTGCTATTCCGTGAACTCATAAAAAACCCTGTAGGCCAAGAAACCATAATTTAAAAACATGCACCGTAAGATCCATTGGCCAGGCCCAAGTAAGGAGATGTGGTGATGGAGAGAGATTGCTCTTTAAGACAGCTCTCAATGAGAAAGTGTTAGGAGGAGAGGAGAATTGGTTTGAGTCACGCTGTGGACTTTAACAGATTGCTTTCCAACTGCCTACCCCAAGCAGAGCACTTGCTGGCATGTAGCATGTACTGAAGATGGATGTGTACCACGCTGCCTGGCAGGCAGACAAGCAAATAATTGTATCAGCAAGCCAGAAGCGTGATTTTGATCTTTAAAGTGGGGAGGTAAATGAGGAAATGATTTTAGTTTTTATCTAGGCTGACCTTAAAGATTAGTTCAGTAAATTTTCTCCATTTTCTATATTCTTTCTAGCTACGGGTATCTTAGATATAAATTAAAGTTGCAGAAACTCTTTCGCTGAGATTACTGTATCAGAGAAAAATGTTTCAATTTGGAAGCTTGCTTTCAGTTCCCTTCACAGAATTGGGATCAGATTGACACATTTTTTTCCTGTCAAATTTCCCACTGATTTCTGCAATTAATATATAATTTTATTATGCATTAATGCATAATAAATTCCTGTCTTTTGCATGTTTCAGATCAAGTTTTCATCTAAGTACGAAGATCAGGGTGTGAGTTAATAAAGGACAGTGTCATCCAACTTAACTATTCAATTGCCTTTTTTAGGTACTTTTATTGAAAAATGTAACACATTAAAATAACATCAATCAATGCTAATACCCTTCACTAGGATATCCTGAATATATCCTTTGAGGTAATATCATCATGAAACCTTAACATAGCAGAAAAATTTAGTATGAAGTCTTGATTCTGCACTAACTGTACTTATTCAGAGTGCATGTGTGAAATGAATGCTAATATTGGAAATATGTTTGGTATTGGCATGTTTTACAATGCCTTTCTTGCAGCTTGCAAGAGAAATCTCTGTGGGCATTATTCAGCTTAGCAGGGGAAAAAAATAGTCTTATGAAATTTTAAAGGAATACATTTGGTGATGGTAGAGTAGCCTGGCAGCACATTAATCTTTACAAGGGTTATCTCTCCCTGGTGGAAAACACGTAATAAGGTGCCACTCTTTTAAATCTCCTTGACCTGTATGGACAGAAAGGATAGTGAATGTGTAAAACACCAGGTTTTTGTACAGCTTCAATTCCTAAATATTGTGACAAAGGACAAACTTTAAATGAGGCTACTCTAGGTATGGTCAATTATCACCTTTAAATCTGTGATTACACTTGAAGCCAGAGATTCTGGTGCAGAAATAAAATATACTATCTGAAAAAAAAAAACAACCCTGGGGACAAGACTTGCTTTAGCAATAAGGAAGGTTTATGCTGATGGTCCTATTTAAGAAAATGATTTTTTCTTAAATAGTTACTGAAAAGTCCACCAGAATTCCAAAGAGTGCATGGCCACAGAGCATGAATGTGTACTTTGATTTTTAGAAACATATTTGCATATAGTTAAAGTACACTGAGATGGTCTTATGCCTCTCTTAAGTCAACTGATCATCTGTGTCTGTGGAACACAAACTCAGAGGTTTTCATCTGAAAGAATTTTAGGAAGTAAGAGCCAAACTAAATAAACTAAGATGCCTTTAAATGTCACCAATATTAAATCAAATATTCTGAGTGTTACTTTTAACTGTCATCATTAATTGTACAGAAGGAATGTAATTATATGTTCCTGACTGTCAACTCATGAAAAACCACAAGAGAGCATTTTCTGCTCAGTATTGTAGGCCGCTTACAAATACCATTTCAAGGTGTGATTTACCTGGTTTTGGACTAAAAGTGAGGTATCTCAGTCCAAGCTTGATATCACAAGTCCACTGATAGCACAAAAAAGTAAGCATGAAATCCCAGGAACTCTGCACTAGCAGGAGATAGGGCTTGAAGTGAAGCTTGTAGGTGCTGATGGATTTTTAGGGATGATCCAGTCCACATCAGGTCCCAGTCTGGCAATTAGAAGGTCGTTCTGCAGGGTGCAGCATCTGGAAGGAGTTGAACTGCTTTGAAGCAAAACACCATTTGATTATCCAGGGAGAAGCAGCATTTGAAAGAATCTTGTCTAGGAGTAAAATGTGCGATTTATCACAGCTAATGGCTTTGCAAACATTTCTGGAAATTATTTTGCAGCTATAGCTCAAGATCTCCATCTGTACTATGTAAGGCTGAGATGTTTAGAATAGCTGTAAAGATACCTAGGCACAGACTAATTTGAGCCAAATAGGAGCTATTCTGGCTTCTCCTTTAGAAAACAAAACACACAACAGAAAACACGTAGCAGCTCTCTCGTCATGGCAATTTTCCCAGTACCATCCATGAGTGTAAGCTCTGCCATAGTGCTTGAACAGCACTGCGGGAGGTACTGACCTTCCCAAATAATTATGATTTTCTACAGAAGGGAGTGATCCAGAATTGTGCCTGTAGCAAGGCCTGTAGCATGTATAACACACTGAACTGGCATTGCTTAGTTTGGAAGTGGTGCCAAACTGCTGGTAAAACTAGCTTCTTTTCCTACACTGTGCTGGATCCATGTGTCTGTGGGATTCAGCAGCTGACCAGGCATATGGAAGAAACTCCATAATCAGAATATTTTTAAAATTTAATATTTCTTCAGCAAGTGTGTAAATTTATTTAAATTTTTAATTTATTCTGTCTGGTTTAGGATTTTTTCCCACATCTTCTGCTATATTCCTGGCTTTTTTTTTTTTTTTTTTTTTTTTTTTTTTTTGAGAGGAGAAAATAAAAATACTCTATTCAGTCAACAAGTAAAATGTACTATCAAAGCATAGGAATGTCCCCTCATCTATTCCTTTTGGATTCATTTTTTGTGTCATGGTGAAGAAATTTTGAAGATAGACTCTGTGATTCCTGCATCATAGACATAAAACATTCTCTCATGAACTGAAAACCTCTGAGGTAGAATGAGATACTTAAAAAGTGCTTGAAGAGTGACAGATCTTTAATGAATTATGAATATGGTATTGATCTTTTCTTTCTTTAATAACTTACTTCGTAGATGTTTTGTTGCACTTCAAAAAGTTGCCTAATTTTTACTTCACAAAATATTATTGCTTAAGTCTTACAGAGTGGAAGTACAGGCAAAAGAATTTAGAAAAAAAAAAAAGCCAGATAACCTTCTTCAGCTCTTGTCAGGGGTCCTTGCTTGAGTGAGTCAAAGAATAAAGGTAATGAGGTGTTGGGAGGAGAGGAATCTAATGAAATTCAACAAAGGCAAGTGCAGAGCTGCTCTTGGGGAGGAATAACATCACGCAACAGTACAGGTTAGCTGCTGGAAAGCAGCTCTGCAGAGAAGGACCCAGGGGGCAACAATCTGTCCTGGACCCAGCAGTGTGCCCCAGGGGACAAGAAGGACAGTGGTGTCCTGGGGTGCATTGGGAAGAGAATGGCAGCAGGTCACATGAGGTGATCCTGCCTCTGAATTCAGCCCTAGTGAGGCCACACCTGGAGTGTTGTGTTCAGCTTGTCCTTGGGACAAGACAAGAAACTTCTGGACAGGATGCAGCAGAGGGTTATGGATATGATGAAGGGACTGGAGTATCTCTCCTGTTAGGAAAAGCTGAGGGAGTTCAGCTTGTTTAGCCTGGAGAAGAGATGACTAAGAATTGATCTCATCAATGCACATAAATATCTCAAGGGCAGGTGTTAAGAGGATGGGACCAGACTATTTTCAGTGGTGCCCAGCAACAGACACAAACTGAAATGCAGGAAGTTCCATCTGAATACAAACAAAAGCTTTTTTACTTTGATGGTGACAAAGCACTGGAAGAGGCTGCACAGAAAAGATGTGAAGTTTCCTTCCCTGGAGATACTCAAAATTATCCTGGAGATGATCCTGCTGAGCCTGTTTAGCAGGTGCAATGGAACTAGAGGTCCCTTCCAAGCCCAACCATCCTGTGCTTCTGTGATTTATGGGAGCAGTTTGAAAGGAATGACATTGTGTCCAGTTTTTATCAAGCAGAAAGACATTATAAATGAAAAATGAACAAGTTCATAAGAGAAAGTAAACAGGGACAATGACAAATTTAGACAGGGAATCAAAAACAAGAGAGCCTGGTCTCTGTACATCTGTACTAAGTTTTTTTGTTTGTTTTTGTGGGTTTTTTTACATGGAATTTGACAGAGAATTAATACACCTCAACCTGTCTGTGTAGAAAGCTCCATATTGTACACTACCCATGACCCTAAAGACAAAGGACTAAAAAGAAGAAAAACACAGCAATAGAAGATGGGTGACTGGGGACAGTTGTCCCTATTATAGCAGAGCCAGGAGCTGTCAGCTCAGGCTGATCAGCAGTTTAATGTTGGCCATTAAAAATAGTAGAAAATAGTAACAGTCTGTAATAATAATTGAAGAGGTGGAGACGAAAAAAAAGTCACTGTAGCTTGAGACTGCTTAAGGCCAGGCTGGATGAAGACCCTGGTGTAGTGAAAGGTGTCCCTTCCCATTGCAGGAGGTTGGAACGGGATGATCTTTAAACCAAGCCATTCTATGATCCCAATTATTTTTTAACTTTGTGGGTACACAGAAAATGCTTTGGTTTTCAGCATTAAGGCCTTTTTTTGTGAATGCCAGATATAGATTTCCTTAGGAAATATATTAAAATTGGGAAATCCAGCTTATGCATCATTTTTGAAGGTTACAAAGCATTATTGTTGTGTTTAGAATACAGAAAAAATACAGCCTCCAGAAAGGTGTTCCTCTGGGAAAATTCAAATATTTTTGAGCTTTTCTAAAATGGTTGAAGTTGTTGTCCAGACTGACACCTTGTACTGCTAATACTTTCTTCAGCAATGCTGTGTGAGAGGTCATGACATCCATCTTGTGCAGTAACTTAGAAAATAAAGTGACTCATAACTGCACATCTGACACACCCCAGGCTTTGGCCTCTCTCTTTCCAATCCTGTTGCCCTAGTTATCTTGCCAATGCGTCTTGGAGACAGATTGCTGTTACATGTTGGCCTAGCTATTTTACCCTCATTTTCTTCAAATCTTTTTGTCTGAGAATGGGTATATTCACTCCTGAACGTTGCCAAATACAAGCATTTGAGAAGTTGATAAAAGTTCTGGACTAGATATACATGAGGCCATTTATTTTATACAAAAATTTAATCACTATATCACACACCTAAATAATCATAAATCCATAAGTTGCCTAGACTTCTTAACCACTTACATTTCTGATTCCCAAAGCAAAATTGGTATTTATTAATCAACCTCTCTGCCTCAGTAATAAACTCCTATAGCTCTCAGTGTGTGGCCTCAAAATGTTTTGTAAAAATATGCTCCTCCCTAAGAGATTTGGACCAGCTGTTAGGTAAAGCTAGCTGAGCAGCTCTGCTCAGTTCCAGTCTAATTAGAGTTGTGCACAAAACTGAATTTTTGCTTTTTAAATCTTATAGGTATAGGGCTTCAGTTCACATTAAAAATGTGATCTGGTATCTCTGTTGTCTCTCCAGAAATGTCCTGTCACATGTGCGGATTAAAATTTGTTTTTTAAAAAATAATACTAATGCATATCCCAACACAAAAGTGGAAAATCATTTATTCATTAAAAAAAAGTGAGTGGTCATAGGAAAAATGGTGTCATTCAGACTATTTAATACCATAGTCTATGGCCACAGCTCATCAAAGGACAAATTTCTGGTTCTTTCATACCTTCTCCCCTATGTGTAGGATAAATTACATCAGAGTTAAGTTCCAGAATCTGCATTTATTTATAAATTAATTCAGGGCTTTTCTGGTTGTTGATATATACTTCCATTGACCAGTGGAACACTTCTAAAGTACTTTCACATGTATTAAAAAGCCTAATTAGATTACTTTTTTGTAGTTTTCTGAAATATCTCAGTCTCCATGCTTTTTAAAGAAATGAGGTTGGATGAATCAAATGTGCATAACTTTTGCAGTCTATAGTTTGACTTTTCTTTCCAGCTGTGGAATTAATTGCAGGTTATTCGCTGATGATGACAATAGCTAGATATGTTTTAAATGGCTAAACCTTTAGGTTTTGTATTCAGTTCTATCTGGAGTACGGAAACCTAGTCAGGCCCCCTGTCTGAAGTTAAAATTTAATATTTTTAAAATTCCTGTATAATTTCAAAAACTCTGAAATACTTTTAAGCAGAACTGTTACCATAGTGCAGAAGAAGCTCTCCCATAGCCAAATGAAAAAGCGTTGTTGATTTGGCCAAACTTCCATTTAAATCAGTGGGAGAAGAGTATTTAACTCAGGCATTATCGGGATTGGTGTGTTTGAAGTTAAACATCCTTCAGACTATCCTAAGTATAAATTTATCTATCCTGTGTACATATCTATATATTTCTCTAAATTATTACTGGGAAAATTATGGGGCATAGTATCAATTAACTACAAATTTTACAGAAGCTAAATCTACATTAGGAATATACTTAATTTAAAATAATTTTATATAATATGACAGTGGTTTAGAGTAATATTTTACTTACAATCGTGATTTTAAAGCCTGCCCAAGAAGGACACGTAAGTAAAACAGCTATTAAAAATTATATTCAATAACATCTTAACACTCTATCGATTGCTCTAGACTAGAGCCTATCAATGCATATAAAGCAGTTGGACCAGATGTTTAAATATAGCTCAGATTATATTATATCAGCTTTAACTGCCTCCCTCACACTATGCTTAGAAAATCATTGGGGGAAATTTCCTTGCTTTCTGAAGACCAGAACTTTGTAAGTAGTTTGTGAACAGTATTTTTATCATGAGATTCCAAAAGGTAAATATCATGTAATTTTGGGCCAGTTTCACTTAAGTGACTTTGTTTACATATATTTCAAGCATTGCTTGAAATTGATTTCTTTTCCAATCTCTGAATTTGCATTCGTAATGTAGCTTGCCTTGCCACTGTGCCATGTTCAGTGCTTGTGTAACTAAAAATGCAGATCTTTCTCAGCAAAGCACATTGCACATTCCTAAATGCACAGCTGCGGAGGCTGAATCCTAGGCTGTGTGCCCTGTCCTAGAAACAGCTGATAATGGTGACTTCTAAAGGACTGTCTGGTATTCTGTATCTCTTTGCATGGGCAAAGAGTGTGAGATTTAACATGTAATGTATCCATTAACAGTTATCCATGGTACATTGCTTGGGATGTGCATTGAGCGTGCAATCAGTGGATGAGCATGCTCTTCCATACACATGGCCTGATGAAAATCCCGCAGGTAGGAATAGCCGTGTATTGCTGTGGAGATCTTGTCCTGAAGTACACTGAGGTAATGCATTCATGTAGCACATTTGTGTTGTTGTGCTCTGTCCTGAGCTTTAATGGGGATTTATTGTTCAAAATAGATGAGGTAATTGAAAGGTGCATTCCTTTAGCCCTCTTCAGACTGAGACTATCTGAGACTGAAAGATTGTGCTGCCTGCTTATCTCATCTTTAAATCACATCAAATTACCCGACATTTGTGTAATGCATTTGCAATCTACCATCTTTTTGTTGTCTTCCTACAGCATCATTATGGGCAGAGAACCTCAGTTAGTGTTAGTACTTAATCCGTTATTTTTAAGGAACTACAGAAGCATAAATGCCTATTTTGTGCTTGAAAGGGTAGGCTTGAAAGTAGGAAGTAGACATGTCAGAGGGCACTTTAACAAAATAATAGCTTTGGCAGTTGTATGTGTTTAACTGAGTAAAATGAGTGTGGGAGGGAGGGTTAGTCAGGTTAGTGGCAGGCAGGCAGCTGGGAGCGTTGCACATGGGGCTTGGTGTGATAAGGATGTGCTCTGGGTCAGAGCTGGTGCTCACACTCACACAGACTGATGGCTGTCTCTAAGGACAAGACTGGTAGGTTGGGACAGCCAGCAGTATCTGGGAGCCTGAGCCCGCTAGGATAAGCAGCTCAGACTGCTCAGTCCTCTGTGCCCTTTTACGACTTTTACTTTCACTGAACCTCTCAAGACTTTGAATGGCAAAGAGGAAGAAAGTGGAGGGAACAGATTGTTTCTCTTACGAGAAACTCCTCTCCAATGCTGGGAATGGGATTTTGGCACATCGCTCATTATTTAAGTCTCTTGTCTGGAAGCAGAAGGCATTTTAGAGCTTGTGGTTCAGTTTAATGTAGAACTGGTTCCTCTAGAGCCACAGAAAAATAACTGGAGTCCTTGGAGATACTTGCTCATGTGCACCACTGTGTGCAGGGCAGAGATGTGCAAGTCTGTGTATATTAAATAATTTCTGCATTTAGCTGTGGGGAGTGGTGGAGAAACAGACCTTCATTCAGCTTCGGTTTTACTTCTGGGAGGTCTAGGCATGAAATGTGGTGCTTTCTAGGATGCTTGAACAATGAGAAGCAAGGACTTCCTTGCTTTTGTCTCCTTATAATCTTTTCTATAGGTTCACATGAGTTCATTCTTGCATCTTTGTGGTGTCTTCTGACATGTGAGAAGACAACCAATGTACCTGGCTTGGCAAATTCAATGTGCAGAAAGGTGTGGAAGAGTCTTTGATCTTTCATTTGGCAGATCTTTCAGGCTGCTAGATGTATGAATCAAATAAAAGTATTTTCAGTGAGTTGTGCAGAACAGAAATTTTAAAAATATCTGTTGACTGGGATCCCAAAGGAAAGTTAAATGTAAATGTAATTTAGACAGACATATTGACAGCCCTGGAGAAGGCTGAAATGTTCTGAGCTTTTGATGAAAATGAAAGATAAATATTTTGACAATTTCAAGGAACACTTTCTCAATTTTCTACTGGTTAGAGATCTCAAAAAGTTTCTGTTTTCTTGAAACACTCAGATTAAATTTTAAAAAAATTCAAAGTGTTTGGAAAGATGCTATTTTTTATTCTTGCCCTAAGAAACTATTACCATTTTTAAAGATTTATTTTAATGAGCTCTAGTCCATCTCTTGTCAAAGTATATCTCACTAGCTGTATGCTAGCCTCAATTCTTCCCCTGGTTTATCAAGTGCCTGATCCTCTGCAATGAAAAATTTCCCTCCACCACCACCTTTGTCCTGTCAACTGGGCTTTGCACTCAAATGGAATTGATTAAGAAAATCTCATGTGACTAATTTTCTCTTATCCTTTTTTTCCACATAGAATTTATTAATTAACTGAAATAGGTTAGGTTGGTAATTCTTTATTTTAGAGTTTGGTGTATATATATATATTTTTTTCTGCTTCTGAAGATCTCATAGGTTTACGCAGAATAAGTCCTTTTCCTTAGCTTCATATTTCCTTATAATTCCTTTGTCTTTTGATCAAAATGGATATAACCTCATCATTTATGACATTGCAGAAATGGACTTTTTCCTGTGTCACATTGCAGTGAAGCATTTTGGTAATCAGGTTTGATGTGGACTCTCATAGACCTTTCAGCAGAATTCTGTATGATTCTGTATCAACCAGTGAGGGGGTAGATGTTCTTTCTACAGTGTCTTCTCTCACAATAATTCCCATTTGTTAATACCTCTATCTTTAGACTGTCCCAGTGTGGTAGAGCATTATTCTTTTCATTTTAAGAGTGAGCAGCTGGCTTGCAAAAAGTGAATAATCTCATGCAGAAGAATTTTAGCAGAACTAAGTGAGAAGACCTGGTTTTTGGTCTGCTCTGGTTTGGACTCTCGTCTCTTTGCTTTGCTTGGGCAACAGAAATGTGGGGAGTCAGTTCCAAAGGCAAGATCTCTTCCTTTCTCTGACTCTAGGAAACAAGAATTGCAGGCAGTCCTGGATAAAGGCTTGTTATCTGTCCCTCATACTTAGTAGTAGAACGTGTTATATTTCTAGGAATTAACTAGAAGAAGAAATAACTTCATATTTCTTCTCTTTTGCATTTTAGCAGGAAAGTGTCGCTTTGTTAAACCTGTATCCAGTATCTAAAGTGTTCAGCATTGTTCTTAAAAGCTTGGCTCTGAAGTGAGCCATTTAACTTCCCAAGGGAAACTGAACTTTTGAACTGTAGGACCTTTTCCAGGAGCTGTGAGGATTGCAGCCTAGAAAAGCTGAGGACAGGGATAAAGAGCAAGAACTGAAATGAAAACTGGCAGAAGCCATTATCTGTTGCATTTGTTGTCCACATGTGGGTTCTTCTCTAAGAAGCATTAAAAAGCCAGTCAGGAGGCCCTGGAGGGTAGGAGCTGCTCAGCTGGAGCGATCCACTCAACAGCAGAATATTTCTGGAGATAGTCCCAGCTGGGAGTGGGGAGCTGCTGCTTTGGCAGAGGCTGAGAGAGGGACTGAAGGCATTCCTTCAGTTGAGATGACAGAGCATGGTGTGCATGGGCTGCATGGACTCTGCTGCTGCTCAGGAACGTGCTGCTGAGTGGGCTCAACCCACACATGTACACGTGTGTCTGCCTGCAGGGAGATGCTGGCATGAGATTATAGCTATCCTGTTAGATCTCATCACTTGTGATTCCTTAATGCTTCGTGATTCAGTGCAACCTGACTTCTTGTGCGTGAGGATTTTCTGGAGAGCTTGGACAATGGCAAGGGCTAGGTACATTCACCTTGAACCTTTAAATAATGCTGGGTCAAAGCAGTCAGTGTGACTCGCTGGTTCAGTGCCTGTAACTTGCAGTGTTTCTGCTTAAACTGACTTTTTAATTTTGCTTTTGGGGCTAATAAAGCAAAAGTGAGATTTAAGGATGCCTTGAAAGGAAAGACAGCTTGTCATCAGCCAGGAATAAAATAATGTTTAAGATGGGATGATATATATTCCCATGCTTATTCCTGCAACTGTTTTTTGGGTTTCTTTGGTGACTCGCAGTGAGATGAACAACCCTTTATAGGTTGCCTGCCTTGCTGTTCCTGATAAAGAGATCACATGGAAATTATGCACATCAGTGCCCCTTGTGGGTGGGTGTATGGATATTTTCCAGCCCTCCTGCTTCTCAGTGGGTCTGGACAGGAGAGATGTGACTGGCACAGGACTGAGTGAGAGTGGGTGCCACATCTGCCTGGCTTTGGCCTTGGCAAACCATGTGGCCATGCCCTGGGTTGGAGATTTTGGGCTCCAGTGAGTGTGCAGATTCTCCTATTTCCTCTATGCTGGTCACCAAGTCACTTTGTGCCTTTTGTCATCCCCACCTGACACAGGGATCAGTCCACCATCATACAGGGTTGTGTGTAAGTACAAGAAAACAAATGTGCTTAAATGCTGCAGGATGGCAGGCACACACACAGAGCTCTAATATAAGTGTTTCCACACTGAATTCAGTTTTGCTCAGGATTATATTTGGCAAGTGCCTTGCAAGATGCACTGGTGACACACATAAGCACTGCTCGCAGTCTGTGGTTCCTCCTTTTTTTCTCTCCCCAAGGATAAATTTTGTAGTTTATATTATTTCCCGTGGGAGTACTTGCCATGCAAATGTATAACTGTGCTACATACACAGTGCTTTGATTTGATACAAGTCTGAGCAGCGTAATGGCACATCAGAGGATTTTATACACCATTTTGATTGTGATTTCTTAACACAGCAGGAAGAAATTTAAAAATTTCTATTAGAAAGGTGAGGCAGAAAGCAATTTGTGCTGAACCAGGGACAAATAGGGAATAAACTGGCATTTTTCAAATTTTTCTTTCTTTTTTTTTTTAAGGCTGCTAATGGTTGTTGTATTACTTCTGTGACTCACTGGAGTTTCCTATGCACCAGCAGAAACTAGAGTTGAAAATCAATTTTTAAAATCAAAATTAAGTGCCGTAATTAGTTTTTTCTCCATTCCAAGACTTAACAAGTAAAAGAGGAAAAAGAACTGCCTAGATTTAAATCACAGTCTGTTATGCCATTATGCTGTAAAGTGCTAGAACACATTCCCATGTACAGGGATGTGCTGAGTCTCAGTGTCTAGCATAGCACTTATTTTATTTCCATTTCCCGTCCTTCTGCAGTTTAAGGTCTGTTTGAAGCAATTTATAGCACACCTCCTCATCCTCTCTTCTCTTGACCTGTTGCACCACAGGTAGCAAGTTGAGTGCCATCTACCCCATCAAATAATAGAAGAGCAGAATAATAGCAGTGATAATTGAATGGCAGAGTGCAGGCACAAAATATTTGGGGCCTCGCACATAAAGAAAGTCCAGAGGAAAAAAAAAAAAAAGCTTGCATTTTATTTTTTACTGCTCTGAAGTCTTGTGACATTGTGTATGAAATTCTTCATGCCCTCTGCTAGGAGACAGCTCTGCTGTGCATCAGGAAAGGTGACAGAGGAGATGTCTGCATGCAGTATCTTCTGTTTTAAAGGGAAATTAGACCTGGGGCAAACTTGTAATGTCACATCTAGGTTTCTGAAAGCATAATTTCTAAAGAGAAATGATTTGGCACAAGAAATATTAAGGGAGTAGAAAAATTTAAATGGGAAGAGTATGCACCTCTGTCATCCTTAATATGCAGCACTTCATTTTCACTTCTTTTTTTTTTTTTTTTTTTTTTTCCATTTTTATCCCATCTCTTCCTACATCTCCTGCTTCTTTTTTTCCCCTGTTCCCATCTGGGCAACATTTCTTTGTCAGAATAAGTGACTGTGCTCAGAATCATTGCTCTATATTCTTGCCATTGACTTAGATGTTCCAAGGAAGCATTTAGCTTTTAAGCAACTCAGATGTCATCTTTAAAACTCGGGACCAAGAGGTGGAATTTTAAAATTATTATTTTAGAAAAAAAAAGTTATGAAACATCATAACTGGTAGAAAATACCATCACTAGAAATTTACATACCCTGCAGTGGTGGGACAGTGTGTTCAGTTTTGTGTCCTTCACTACAAGAAAGAAAATTGATGGGCTGGAGCATGTCCAGAGAATGGAAACAGAGCTGGGGAAGGGTCTGGAGCACAAGTCTAATGAGGAGCAGCTGAGGGAGCTGGGGGTGTTCAGCCTGGAGGAAAGGAGGATCAAGGGGGACCTTATTGCTCTCTATAAAAACCTGAAAGGAGGATGCAGTGAGGTAGGGGGTGGTCTCTTCTCCTGGGTAACCAGCAGTGGAACAAGAGAAAATGACCTCAAGTTACATCAGGGGAGATTTAGTTGAATACTAGGAAAAAATCCTTATGGAAAACTTTGTCAAGCATCAGAACAGGCTGTCCAGGGAAGTGGTTGAGTCACCACTCCTGAGGTATTTCCAGCATGTGTAGATGTGGTGCTTATGGACATGGTTGGACTCAATTATCTTTCCAACCTCAGGGATTCTGTGGTTCTATTCTATGATGATCCTTCACTTGTGTTGTATTTGTTACAGACTGTGTTCTGCCCTGGCCAAAAGAGAAGTCTGAATGTGTTTTGGTAGTGCTGACTTTTACTTGTGTAAGAGTGCCCATGGGTTTCCTATAAAAATATTCTTTGTTGCATTAGAAGGAAGAACTTTAGTCCATTTGCCATTGTTTAGAGGGAAGAATGAAAAATCAGGTCCTTACAAAACCTTGGGTCTTCCATTTACTTAAAGGATTGTGAGGTCTGAGTGCCTATAATTTATATCTTCTGGACTGAATAGCAGACATTTAGATTCCTGTCCTCCCTCGTATTCTGGTCATTAAAGAGTATGTCTTGGCATCATGTAGCTGTGTAAGGTAATTAGTTGTGCTGGGGATGGGAAATGGTTGCTTGTACAGTCAGCCAAATCAATATCTGTTGTTGCCTTGTGCTAATAAAAACAAAGCTAGCTACCTTAGATTCTCAGCTGAAGCTCTGTTCCTGTACCCACAGCTGTGGAATGTTAACAAATACACCTTGAAATAAAGTGATAGTTTTATATCTTAAGTATTTTTTTTTTAACTTGTTCCATCTCCTGCCCATTTCACTGGAAGCAGTTCTGCAAACCCGAATACTAATCTTTCCATCCGTCTTCCCGTTCTTACAAGCAAGGCATTATTTAGGACCAAAGTGTATTTGTATTTTAAATGGCCCTGTCATCACGTTTTATGACTACTGTGTGTATATACTCAGATGGAGGTTGGAGAGAACCAGAATGCACAGCTAACATCTATCTTCACCACAGGTGTGTGAGGGGGAGGTTGACACCCCACGTGTGTGCTGTGAGAAGTTATCCCTTAACAAGGGGAAATTAATGCTCTGTCTAAAGCAAAGCCAGACTTCTTTCAGAGTGCTGCTTAAGTAAAGAAGCACTGCTGAAATTGAAAAAGAAGGCAAACTGTCAGAAGTACTGGCAATACTCAGTGCATACAAACAGTTGGCAAGGTGTTTGAAGCAACCATCTGTTTTGGTACCAAGCATCCATTGCTCGGTGCTTGTGATGTTGGGGAGCCATGTCATAAAAATAATCTGATTCAGTGGCATAACTGCTCTGTGCTTGTACCCGTGTGCCCACTTGTGGTAAGACCAATTCTTCTCATAGAAGCAGAAGAATGACATTTAATGTATGGTTTGGATGTGTATTGGTTTACCAAAAGCCACCCACTCATTTGCAGCAAGAAGCTCCTTGTAAAATCTGCTCTTAACTGATTATCTCCTGTCTGTGATAATATTGCTGCTCAATGGCATGCATCTCTCTGTCCTTGTAATGTAGCACTTCAGTGAGCAAGCTGAAGTACGTATTACTCCTATGAGGAGACGGCAGCTGGGAGTCCCAATTCTTATAAAGCAGCTCAGCTTGCAGCACTTCTGTAAAATGCAGCCTTCGTTATGGTTACAGTAAAATATTCATAATCATAAACTCCCTCGGTACCAGTACAGCCCTAATAAACCTGCTATTGGCAATGTATGGCAGACTGCTGCCTGATGGAGCTGTAAGGAAATGGCTTGCAGGCTGGCCACTGCTGTACTTGAGGGTTTGGATAGATCAGCAAATGCATGCAAACAGTTAAACAGTATTTCTGATTAGAATCAGGATTAGGTATTTGGCAAGATTTATTCTTCCTGATCTAACATTTTCAGTGGGTGGAGAAAATTACCGCCCTATTGCTTTGTCATTATTTCTTAAATGAACAATGTATTCTATTTTTTTTTTTTCTTTAAGTGGGATGAATTGTGGCTTTTTATTACTCCCTATTTTTCCTGAATAAATAGTTCAGTTAAGCTTCTAATGTTGATGATAAAAGCCATAAAAAGGAAGTTTTATTGTTTAATGAGTATTTCCTTTGATTTTCTCAGCTTCTGAATATACATCGGACTGTATAAATAGTTGTTTGGGAGAATGTACCCTTTTTTGGTTGTAGTGCAATGATTTGAAATTATGCTTATTCTCTTCATAAAAACATGGGAGCAGAGTGGGAGAAGTATTCTACTGTTTATGCATATACCATGTAAGGTTTTTCTTCCTGTCCCTTTAACATTTATAGTGTTGGTTAAGCTGTGTAATGATGTTGCTTCTCCTTTTCTGCACTTTTTTTTTTTTTTCTATCCATGCTTCCTTACAATGGTATTGCAGCTAGATACATCGTCTCTGATTTCTTCCTGATTTTTTTTCAGGCCATCTTTCTTCCTTCTCTTGTCTACCCTTCCCTTTGTTTTAGAACAGTGTCCTCCCACAAATAGGGAGAATGGTGAGAGGCTTCTACATGGCATAATAAAAATTTTCTCACCTTGGAGGGTCTATCTTACTATCAGCCTAGATTTCAGAGAGCTAAAGTGGTATTATGGAAAGACATCTCTTCCATAGCAATCATATTCTAGATGAGACATGAATTTATCTTGTGGTCTTAAAACTTTCTGGCTGCCAGGATTAATTAAATATTTGCATCGGAAGTAGTTAGTAACTATTTTCTTCCCAGAAATACCACCAAATATTTTGTCAAGAGGTTTTAGATGCCAATCATACACCTTGGAGTTACCTTGAAAAAAGCCCTCACTATCTAAGAATTTCAATTTAGTTAACCAACTTACCATTTTAAAATGTGTTGGAGAATTCTTTGAACTCCCTATAATCTTAACAGAGTTGAGCAGTATGTGCCTTTAGGCTCAAAGCTTGAGCAATGCCATCCAGGTACAGAACTTGGATGTTCTCTCTTAGTTATAAGTGGGAGTGGAATATTTTTCCTTTTGATTTCCTGTACTCCAGAGAAAGTAGTTTTAACCATTCTCTGAAAATCTGGGGGCAGAGAAGGTGTTTCCTTGGCCCCAAGAGTCCTATACTAAATTGCTCTGCCTGTATTTCTTTTGTCATGCATTGATTAATTTTGGGGTTCTCTTTACCCCAGAATAGCAGCATAGAAATTATTCCTGCATGTGTGCATTCTAAATCCAATGCTGCACACAGGACAGCAGGGGTTCTCCTGCATGCTGATACCTCCACACTTGTAGGTGGGAGGGCATTGGGCAGGACTTGTCTTATAGATGCCATCAAATACAACACGTAACTGTAAGCCCTGTAATTTACAGCCTTGATACTGCATCTTACTGGGAGGAACATCTGGTTTGTCATATGTCTGGAGCCAGAAGAGTGTGTTTCTGCTTATTGTTTAGCCATTATAACTGAAGAGAGGTGCAGGGGTTAAAGCTGAAGTGTGTGACAAAAGAAAAATAGTGCATTGCTGTTTCGTTGCAAAAATAGGTGTTCAAAGGCATTTCCCAACTCCTAATGCAGAATAGCTTGCAGTTAAAGGAAAAAGGAAAAGCATGCTTAGGTACTGCAGAAGTTTGGAATTTGGAAAAAAAATCTATCAGTTTCTGTTTCGTGAAGGCATTATCAAAGAAAAACAGAAGCCCTTGACTGAGTCTTAAATCCTTCGGCAGAGCATGTGTGACATCAGCAAGTGAACTGAGCAGCTCTGATGCCTGTCTGTTGTGAACTGAAACTAGGTAGAAAAATATCTCTGAATAGACCCCAGACTGCAAGAAGAAAGCAAAATCAATTTTCCTCTCATATCCTAATTTCCCTAAGACACATGAAACACCTGTTCTTTCACCTTAACAGTTAATACACATTTCTATTTTTGGCACTTTTGTACCCCTTTGCTTTCCTGCAGTGCTGTGTATCTCATTTTTGAACTGCTGCTGCTGCTTCTGTTGCATACTGGCAAATCGAAGAGAACCAAGGAGTTAAATTTCAGAACAGGAGAAGAGGAGGTGAGCTGTCTGCTACAGTAGTTTACTGCAGCTTCCTTTCATACTGACACATATGTAGTTTGTGGTGACAGTGCTAAAGAACTGCAGACAGGCACTTAGCAGACTGGATGTGAGCTGGATACAAAGATGCCTCACCCTGGACTTCCTGCTGGCAGTATGTAAATACACCTGCAGACTGGCCACACTGGGTGGTTTGTTTTTTTTCAGAAGGCAGCATGAGAGGACTTGACAAAGCAACAGCATAGTTAAGACCTTAACCAGCATTAGATCTGTATCTCAGTTGTGGGGGAAGTTGGTTGTTTTTTGGTGTTTTTTTTTTTTCCCTGTGTGTGTGCTGCATATTCAGACTGAAATCTTCATCACTACAATGTTTGCCTCTATCTGGTATGCCAAGAAGCTGGGACGCAGGTTTGTGCATAACGCCAGGAAAGCAAAAGCAGAGAAGGTACGTTCCTAGTGGGAATATAAAGCCTTATGTCTCATGCAAGCTGCCTGCTGGCATCCTGTTGTGTGTCTACTTAGCTTTTTAAAATACCATGAAAAATGACCTATTGCCATTCCTGATTTCATGTGAGAATCCTTCAGTATTTTGCATATTATCAAGTACTGGGGAGAAGATCCTTTCAAAAGTCTTTATGTCCTCTTTTGAATGTTTTTCTTCCCAAGATAAACAGCTGTGCATCTGGTATGTCTGTGTTAAGGGAGCACTCCAGTGAACTTGTTGCTGTGCTGCATTATTTTTTCTTCGTACCATATTAGGCTCTTAAACAACGGCTGATTGTTTGCTGCTTGTATATTTTTTTCCTAGTGTGCTACTAATGAGGATGGAATAACATGTTTAGCATTTATAATGTTTGGGAATTTTGTTTCATGGTACTTGTTGAAACTGTGCTGCAGCGTGGGTCCCTTTCATTTAAAAAAGATATAGGTATGTTAAAGTGGTCAGTACTGCCTTCAGTATTTTTCTCTCATAAAATTGAACTGTATTTAACTGGCTATTTTCTGGAATCCCTTGTAGGTAAGAGTCTTCTGCCCTCTTTCTCCCTGAGCAGAACTTAAATAGTTTTAGAATTTGCAGTAATGATCATTAGGGAATATCAAGGCAATTGTCTTTCGTTTTAAGCATAGAAAACATTTAGTTAGTGGACCTGTAGTCCAATTTTGGCTACATTACTAGACAAACCATTTTCAAAATGGGACCAATTCCTCCTTCGTAAACTCAGATTTAGACTGGGGGGAAAAAACTTCAATGTAATGTATAAAGTTACCTCATTTGTCTGATAATGATGGCTTCCTCTTTTCCTTGTTGTTTTTTGTGTTGTCAAAGACTTTCTAAATGGGCTGCTTAAATGTCTTTAATATGTCTTGTGCTGTGTAACACAGCCACCAATCCACTAAGCAAGTACTGTAGCCTGAATTCCTTTGTAACTGGAAAAGCCCTTTACCTAGAGAAAATTATTAGCAAAAAATATTATATTTGTGGTTGAGGGGAGGAGGAGGAGATGTTTGCGTTTTCTGCAAAATATTCCCAATGGTTTAAAAGGTGATGTGTGGAAATCTTGAAATTTAAATATGCAAGTCATTGGGAAGTTACTTAAATAGTAGTGATTTATATATTTCTCATCATATACCTAAGGAGGAAATAGAAATGCTGAGAGCTATACATGGGACTATCAAACTTTCTCAGTCATCAATCACTTTCCCATAAAAAGAGCATCATATAAACTCTCCTGCTGTTTGCATATTGCTATGGGAGGAAAAAAAGTTGCAGCCTGGATCTTCCTTATTCCTGAGGGGCTCCCTCCAGAGGAATATTTGCTGTCAGGCTTTCTCCAAGATGACAGAGGCAGAATGAGTGGACACGTTCCACTCCTGACACAGTGGGGCTCACTCAGCAGCTTTTAAAACAGATTTGGTGTGCATTGCTTAAAGCATATATGATCATAGATTATTTCAATAGCCTTGAAAAATTTCTTAAAGCAGTACCAGAGTATTCACTGAGAAAATATTTTCTTCTCTGTAGAGTCTTGCAACACCAACTAAAAGAATGCTTTAAAAATTTTGCCTCATTTTCTCTTTAAGTCTTTAAATATTTCTAGATAGATTTATTATATTGCTACTTGTTCATCCCTATAGGACTTTCAAAATAACTGGCAACTTAGGTCCATGCTATTTAAGCTTTCAAGCTATGCCTAACAGTTTTTAGGGAAAAGGTTTTTTGGTATTACTTGAGCATGCTATTAGCATATTTGCATGGGAATTTTTTTTTTTTTGCCAGAGACAGTAAGTATGCAATAAACACCTTGCAAAATGTTTACTTATTGCCTTACACTTTTTTTTTTTTCCCTTGGATGTTTATTCCACAGTCAGGGCTCATTTATAATTTCTATTTTTTTTTTTCCTGCAAATCAAACTCTAGCAAATGCAGAAAATCCCATTCCTAGCAGGATGCTATTTCAATAAGTGCCATTAATGATTGGAAGCCGATCAACACTGACATCTTTAGTGCAATACCTCAGTACCAGAACACAGATAGAATATAGATCTATCAAAAAGTAAATTCAAAATAGTATTTAACTGCATTCCTTGTTTTGGTTTTGACCTTTTTTTTTCTAATGGTTGAATAGACCCTATTATAAAGCAGTTTCACCTTTTTTGTTTCCCTAGAAGAATAATTAGCTGTTTTTTCTCCATATGCATGATTTGAATGATACATTGTTTTCATAATGCTCTTTTGGAGGTAGTAACATACAGCAGTATTTTCTAATACCACATGTGGGCAAAAAGATTTGCTTGCAGCAGAGATCTGCATAGTAGGAATCAAAAGACTGGGGCTCCATAACAATTTTTTCTATTATGCTTTACTCCTCTGGATGAGTACAAGTCAAGAATTTTTTAAGGGTTATTTCTTAGAAACAGAAATTTTGTATGAGCCTATTTATTTTCACAGGATGGGGAAGAAAACGGTGGATGTGTCTTACAACATGGATTGCTGTGTACGCATGCACATATGCACACCTGGGAGTGTAGCTCCTTAAAAAGTCAAAACTTTGAGCCTGAATTGTGCAGAGAAAGGAAATGAACTTTGGTATCCCTTGAATCCCACCAGGATCTCCTTCCAGGTGTCTGTTTAGGAGAGCAGAGTTTCCAAGGTGTGAAGCGTGCTGTACACACAAAGGCAAGGGGAAGGAAGGTGTCCCTGCCCAGGTTAGGGAGGTTGGAACTCGGTGATCTTTAAGGTCCCTTTAAACCTTAACCATTCCATGTTTCTGTGGTGACTAAGGCAGTCCTTGGTGGGGAGAGCTAAGGTGGCATTGATGTTGACAACTTGGTGCTCCTGTGTGTGTGCTCTGCACCTGCATGAGGGTATCTGGTTCTGGCCATGTGGGTGAGCTTGGCCCACAGCAGCTCCAGAGGTCTCCATCTTGTCCAAAGCCAGAGCTCCTGTCCCCATCCTGCTCATCTCCATACCCGAATATGGCAATCCCTGCTCCAGGGGAGCTCTCTAAATGAGTGGGACCTGCATGTTTTTGGTACTTTGCAACCTGCAGCTTTGCTGCCAAGGGTTGGGGGTTTGCAGGAACTGGAGAACTGATCTTGAGCCTTGGGGAAAGGGAAAGGGGAATGGGTATCAGCAAGCAGCAGAGATGGGAGACCAAAGGAAAGAGGTACATTTATTCTTACTAAGAGAGAGAACTCCCTGGTAGTTCCTGTGCTTGCTTTCTTATCTCCCTAGCCAGTACCTGCTGTTGAGTGCAGCACTACTGCTCCTGCCCTGCCTTTTCAGTTCTTGCTTCCCCTCCAGCCCAGCATTTCCTTGGAGTTTGTGCTTAGATGAATCAGACCCTGTGGATTAACACCTACGTACAACTTAAGAGTTTCAGTGTTCAAGGCCAGGCTGGATGGGGCTCTAAGCAGCCTGGACTAGTGGAAGGTGTCCCTGCCCATGGCAGGGGGGTTGGAATGAGATCACCTTTAAGGTCCTTTCCGACTCAAGCCATTCTAGGATTCTACGACTTCCTGGTAAATATTAGGCTTCTATAAACCAAACATGAATTCTCACTGTTAAAATTTCATCTGGAGAGTGAGGAAGACATCTAGGAATAACGGGATGAGTGGCAGCTGTAGGTGTCTTAAACAGTTCTTCCGAGTTGACTGGTGTGCACCAGCATTTCTATTTGAGTCATACTTTTATGATATATTTTAAAACCTTATTTTAATTCAGAACTGAACCAAAATATTTTGAAAAACCTTCAAATTTGGAGAGTTTAACTCTTTTTCTTCCTTTTTATTTTGTTCTAACCAGTCCTGGCTAAAACTTCTTGTATGTAAAATGGGATAATGCGTGTTAATTGCTCTTAACGTTTTCATTTTTCCATTTTGCCAAATCTTAAATATGTTTCTCTACTTTATTGTTTTTATTAGACTAAATAATAAACTCTTTCCAGTATATATTGCACTTTTTATCTACAAATTCTATCTCAGTCTGGTTGTCTTGGCTTGATTGCTAGTGTTATTCTTCCCTTCAAGCAGTGAGACATTTAGTGTAAAGGGAATGCTGCCACTAATGTTGCCTGAAAACAGTTGAACTTCTTTCAAGTCATCACTGGTCTTGCCTTTTTTATTGAAGTTGTTAAAATCCTATGAGTTTGTCACATGAAAGGATTATTGTTATGAGAGTAAGTGTGATCACTTGAACCTTGGAACTAAAATAACTTAAGGCAAAGATTGATGTCTTGAATTTTTCTCATTAAACCACAATCAAGAAGAAATCAAGAGATGTTAACTGCATGTGGTTATGCTATGGAAATAAGTAGTCTATATGGTTGGAAGAGGCACAGCAGAGTAACTGAACAATTAATCATGTTGATCTGAGAGAATGAGCTAAAGTGTGAAAAAAGCTTCTGATAACGCCTCACTCAATCAGTAGAATTTGGGTTTCAAGAGTCAGTATCAAAAGTGGGAAAAGACTTGCCAAAGTTACCACATAATTTAATTTAAAAAGGGGAAGTTCAGGACTGATTTTCATGCTAGTTCAGACATGGAAGATATTGCAACCATGAGACCCAAATTTTAAACACTATAGAATTAGTTATGTGGGTGAGTTTTTATAGCTAAAGATTACAGTCATTTTAAAATGAGGTTTCTCCTTGTAGATTATTTTAGGGAGCAGAACAACAGGGCCCATGTGAAGTGTTTAAATGAGTTGATTTTCACTATTCTGTAACAGTAGAATATTGTTAAAATTCTCTTTCTAGTTTGTAGAAATCAAATTACTCCTAAAGTGTTATCAGTTCTAAGAACTATGTCTTTTATTTGAAAATAATTAAGTTTTACGCTATAGGGCTTAGTTCATCATTCCAATTTATCTCATTTATTAGTTTAATGATTCAAAATAGAAGCAACTTAACTTTAAAAAAACAGGTGTATGTGTAATGATAAAATAGAATGCAGTTTTTGGACAATCAATTGTAAATAAAAATAAAGATCACCCAAGGGTCACATTCATAGCTGAGCAGTATAATTTTAAATTAGTAGTTTTGAAAGTATTGTAGTGCAGGCTAGATAAATAGAACATAGACCAACAAACAGTTTTTCTTTCTGTATGCTTGGCTTTTGAGTTGTTTTGGGCAAATCAAGTATCCTTGACTGTCAGCCTACAATGAAATATTTGCAAAAGACCCCAAAAATATGCTTTAAGAAGTTAAAACTGGGATGTGTAACAAAAACAACAACAAAGTCCATAAATGCAGGCATATTTTAAAATTTTTCAGAAGTATTCTGGCAATAACAATAATCAAGTCTTCATATCAAGATGACACTTGCATTTAGATTGTTCTCGTATCTGTATTTAAGCATAGCTAATTTCAGGGTGGATAGTTCTAGGATATATATTCCTGTTTAATTTTGCTTTGTTTACAAGTAGCTACCCAGCAATTTAATTTGAAAGAGGTAAGAAATTCACTCGAAACAATAATTATGCACAACATAAAATAGAAACTGTCATTAGTAATCATAAAACATATTAGCAGATAAACATATTTTTCTTACATTATTTTTACATATATATATATTTATGATTCCATAAGGAATTATGTATATAAAGTATGCACCCTCTTTCCTTCAGTGCATACCTTGGATTTCTTTTTCAAACCAGAGCTTACCAAATCATTTACAGTCCACTGGGGTTGTGATGAAGTGATAAAACTTGCAGGTCCATTTATTGCCTTGGCTAAAGGTGAAATGACTGCATCTCTGAGGGACATGTCAAGTAGCTGCCACATGCTGTAAGGGCAATGGATAGTTTTATTTGTGTTTGGGCAATCAAAGGGCCCTCCTCGTCTGGATTCAATGGGACAGCAAAAGTGCGTCACTTATTGGCAGAATTACCTGTTCCAACAGATGCCAGTTACCTCAGCCTCCTGGAGGAATGGTCTCAAATGGACTTTCTAAGCACTCTATTTCAGAGTTTTATGGAGAAATCTTATCTTTTCACACATAACTGTGTGAAGAAAATATATGCAAGCGTTCCTCTATCCAGAGCTCGCCATCTTTTGCTTTAGCACAGCTCAGTTGGAATTCTAAGCCATTTCCTCTTATTATGCTTTAATCCAGGAACATATAGGCTACCAAGATGGACTTTTTCCTTTTTTTCCTCTGCATTTTGTTATAATCCCATATGCACTAAGATTAATATATAACAGGAGGGATAATCTGCCCAAGTAGGGATTTATTTTAACTCAATGCCACCTCACAACCACTTATAGTAGTGATAATAAATAAGTTCAACTAACCTTGAAATAATGCAAGAATGATGTTTTAAAATAAGATACTGATCAAGAGTAAACTGCTGAATTTAATCCGTTGAAATTCTAAATTTCAAAGTAGTCTTTAAGTGTGTTTTATTATTTTCTTCTGTGAGGGGTTTTGTCCTTGCACCTGGCCAGACCTAGCACCTATTTGTAGCAATTAATGAGCAATAAGGGACAGTGCTGGTTAAATTACTTAGTGAGTTTTTTTGGTTTGGGTTTTTTTTTTTCAAAATTAAAGAAATAATCTGTTAACCAGCTATGGGTGAGGTCTTTGTAAAGAACAGAATATCTTCTCTCCTTCTTCTTTGTAAAGAACAGAGTATCTTCTCTCCTTCTCTCCAGTCTAATTAAAGAGAGCTCCAGTCTTAGCTACCATACATTAGTGATGCCTGTCCCCTTCCCCCATGCATTATTTTGGCATGCACTGCTCTGTACATTTGCCTGTCAGGTACTACCCATAGATGTCTGTAACATTACACTAAAAACAGGTGGGTTTTTTTTTTTTTTCCCTTTGCCATTTTAGCCAGTGTTGTGATCATCTTAGAAAAAGGTTAAGTAATTTTTCCAGTTATTTTTCATCTTGTTTGCTTCAAGACAAAACAGAGACGGACAGGAACATTCAGAGACCGACAGCCACACCGAAGCTGCATTAATTGCTGCTCCGAGTGTTCAGCTGGGACTCAAATAGAATCAGATTGGACCTGCTTCTAATGAATAAGTGGGCTTCTTATCATTGGTTACAAGCTAACCTGTTTTCTCAAAGAAAAGTTTTTTCTCATTTTCTATTTTCTGCTTTCATTCAATAAATAATTTATCATTTTCCCCTCTCTTTCTTTTCTTTGTATAACTACTGCATTTGTATTTTGGTCTACATTGTAGATCAAGTTCTGTTAAATCCCAGTGTGTAGCATTTTGAATATATTTAACTCATAAGGCACTCATTATTCTATTGGAATAGTTTTATTTCCTTGCATTTATATACAGTATTTAAGTATATTATGGAAATGGCTTGTGTGATGTGCAAGCATGATATTTTTTTTCCATTACATGTCTTTCTGTCCTGCATATGCAATTCAAAACAGTGCATAATAAATAGTTGTTTGATTTGCGTTCTGAAGTGCATTTGGCATCACTTGCTGTGTTTGCAAATAGAGATCAGTTTGAAACACTGACAAGAAACAATCTGTCCTTTGGTATTAGATTCTCTGGAGGAAACTGAGATGAAAATTCTCATACTGTTCCTAAGGTAAATTATCAAATTATTCTTTATGTGTTTTTAATATCCTATATGGGCCATTAGAGTTGGTACATATGTAACTTGCTCTCACTGGAAGGCAGCCTGCCAAAGTCATGTGTGTATAAAAAGCTTTAGTAAAATTTAGAATTATTGTCATGTCATGCGATTCTCAAGACAGTTTATTTTAAATGAGGCACATTTTTATGGTGAAAAAAACTTCTCTACCATACACTACTTAAAATGTTTGTACATATCAGGGAAAGCTTGGTTATAGTTCTAATATATATTAACAGCTTCAGATGAGCTATTGGAAGGAATCAAGGGACCAGTTAGTACGTGCAGTCTGAGAGGTTTTGTCATCAGGAAGGAGGCCCCAATACCACATGAAGCACTCACAACATTTTCTGAAGTGTGAAGCTCTTCTCTTTTCCACAGAAGCTTACTGGTAAACAGCAGAACAAGGCTCTTCACATTTCCACCACTCCCACCATCCATCCTCCTTTCCCAGTCTGTTCAGAAATAAAATCGTTCAAACACAGAAAGTATGTGCAAGTACCATAGCTGGCACCACCCTTAGCTCTTCTGAGACAATCCACATGATACCAGCACCATGCTGGGTTCCTCGTTGTGTTCTGTATTAACTACTGCAAGGCTGTCACATGCCTTTCGGGAAGATCAACATTGCAATAACTTTATCATTGTCAATCTGGGATTGGATTTGAAGAACAAAGTTTGTGTGAAAACTTTATTTCAATCCTAGACTAAGATTTCTTCAGAAAGTGTTTCCATGTTTCATACAGCCATATTTAAACAGAGCATGGATTGATTAATACCAGTCATATCACTCATCTTCTAAAAGGTTCACAAGTTACTTTGGCAAACAAGGTCACATCATTAGGATTCTGCAGCATAATGAGAGGCATGCTACCAAGTGAACACTTCTTTATTCCATTTAGAGGCTTGAAGAGCTATAGCATGCAGTTTTGTAATTCTATGAAATATTCTTTAGCCTTGAGACATAAGGAAGAGGTAGAAAAATGTGCTTTGCTCTTACTCTAAATATAATACTCTTTTCCTCTTAGCGATGATTTATGCCTACATAGCTGTGGTCTTTGTAGCTAACAACTTTTTTTAAGATTTTAGGTGAATTATTTTTGACATGTGAATTATTTTTGACTGTCATGTGCTCTTGTAAGATAGCAAAAGGTCAGGATATTCTGTATTCTTAATAAAAACAACTTGATGGTTAAGGAATATCAATTTTACTTTTTTGAAAAAGATGTTCAAATTGAGGTGAAAGCGATTGTGTTGCCACCCTTTGTTTTCCAGATAATACTTATAGCCTGATAATTTCTTTGTTTGGTAAAATAGTCTATTCAATAGACCTCCCTCTGAAATGGGACATAATGATAGTGTTCTTAACTTTCTCCAGCCTGTCTTGCTTTGTTTCTCCATTCTTTGGATCCATCACTGTGCAGAAAGATAAAAACCATCCCTAACCTTCCTCTTCTGAAAGCTGAGTTATATGAGTTGGAGACAATAGGAAGAAATAGTTTAAAAAAGGAGGGAAAAAATCCCCAGAACTAATTCTCCATATTACTACACGTCTAGAAAATTCTGAAAAAAATCACCTGCATTTGTTGAATACCTGTTTTGAAAGCTTACCATAATTAGATTTGATGCACGTCAACATTTGTTGTTCAGGTTCAACACTGGGATATATTCATCTTGAGAAGGCTTTGCAAAAGCTCTGTGTGCAGTTTCGTAAACTGGAAACATAAACAAGTTGTTGGGTTTTTTTATATGAGTCTGGATGTATAAATGCAAATGAATTTAAAATATTGTACCTGGGATGGTTTGAAAATTGAATATGAAACAAAAAATTGCTAGATATTTGCAAGGAAGTTAAAATTCCATTATTCTAATTAGAGATGTTAGCAAGGAAATCATTGGAGCAAGACTATTACATTTCAAATGTAGTGCCTCAAAGTACATTGCATTTTCAATTAATTTAATACTCCATTTAAAAAATATTTCTATTGAAACTAAAGGAGGGACCAGACCTATCAGTAAGTAGCAAACTGGCTAGCCCAATACATGATTCACTGCTTAACTGGTAAAGGCAAATGCCACAAAAAGGAGCAAGTTTCTTACCAATTGTTCTAAAATTTTACCATTACTGCCTGCAATAAAGTTAAGACTATTACTGTTTAAAAGATTGATTAATTTCAGCAGAACACCTTCAGCTTTTGCTACCATTTGTAATTAAATATTTAGTTGTGTAGTAAATTAAGCATGTCATCATCTCTGCAAAGTGGCTCTCCGTTTACTGCAGCATAAATGTTTTACAAGGTGCTGTATTGTTTTGAGTAAATTAATAATGAAGATTTAGATTTTTACTGATTAATAATCTAATTTACTATTTAGGAGAAATCTAATTTAGGACTTGAAACAAAATTGAGGTAAACATCTTTGGCAGGGATCCCAATTCCCTGACAAAAATCACCAAGTGATAAAAAACCAAATCAGGGTGAAAGAAATTAGGAGATTGGAACTTCCAGAACAAGTAGCTGGCATTTCCCTGTGAAATCAGAAAATGTTCTCTAAACTGCAGTGTACTTGGACTTGACTTTTCATGTCATATCAAATTGTCAGTACAATTTCTATACAGCAAATTGCCAGGAATTTGTAAGGCAAAGAAATAAGAGTTTGGCATAAGCAAAGAACTACATAAACTACTCAGATCAAAATAAATTTATGGTGGTATTGTAGAAGTATTGTAGTACTCTCTAGAATATTGCTTCTATTTCTGATGCCCATGGAACAATAACCAATAGACATGTTAGGAAGTGTTCAAAAGCTGAACAGTCCAGGTAACACATTGTGAAGTGGGATGGGAAAAATTCTTCAAAGCAAAATTAGAGTCATGAATTAACTGTGCTGTCAATTAGCTGTGAAAATATGGCAATGAACAGGCTGATGTAAACTGCACATTCTAAAAATGGTTGAGGTGGCTGAGGCTGATCAAATGCAATGTCAAAGTACAACAGGTGGAGCAAGGGAAATTAAGTATCAGCAGCAGCTAATAGGGAGAGATACCTCAAATCTCACTCTTCCTTCCACAAGCTGGGGGAATAAAAATCGGGCTTGTGAAGTTATAGGATCTGGGAGTCTCCTTGTGCACTGATGCTCTTTGGGGTGAACGTCTCTGGTTTTGCCATGTACAGCCATATCTTCAACACTTAAAGCTCAGACTTGAGACGCTGTAATTAGAGTCAACACTTCATAGATTCAACTGATTGTCAGCTGATGTTGAGATCAAGTTATTTGCCAAGAGCAGTTGACAGTAAGGATGCAGATTTTAGTTCTTGTACCTAATATTTTTTAGTTATATATTTCCAGGACCTTTTCTGCCAGTAGTCTGCTTGTGTCTGTTGTCCTTTTCTGCTTTTAGGAAGTAGAATTTTTATCCAAGAACAGAAACACTGAGGTTTAATTTTGGATTTTTATGGAAAATGCTATGTTTTTTGTTTTGGAGAATCCCCTTGGTTCATCCAATAGTTCTTTTGGCCATTCTTCTATTATAAAGTAATTTAAAGTCAAATTTTGGTTATTTTACAGATTTTCTGTTTAGAATGACTTGAGTAGGAACACAATGGTTTATCAGGGATCAGTACATGTCCTGCTGTGTTTCTTTGTACAAACAGGTCATATTTGTTGAGTGGAGAGAAGATTATTTTAATTGACATAATTAACTTTTCTTGTGATTATCTTAGGCTCAAAAATGCATTTTGCTCTTTCCCAATTACAGCTTTTTCTCAGATAGAGCTATACATGCTGTGTGTAATAATGAAGGTTGTTTTGGAAGGACTTAATGTATATAATTGGAAACTAGGATGAGGAAGTCTTCTATCAGCAGGAGGGTAGGAGAGCTGGGCTGTATAATTGAAGTACAGTGTAATGGGATTACCTACAAATTTTAAACATTGCTTTCATTAAGGAAAATAATAAGCATATTTATTAAATATAGTCTCTGCTTGGGACAATATTTGTTATTATGAAAAAGCTTTTGTAATTAAGCTCGGGTCTAAAAATGTATTGAACACACTACATCAGTTTCTAGAAAATGCTTTTGTGCATAAAATTTTACTGAAATAGAAAGAGCTTTCACAGCAGAGGCAGTTAGCCAGATATTAGTATAGCTCACATCTAGTATTGACTGTAAATTTTTCTATTTGCTTTCAATTTAGCCAAGGTCAAATCAAAGAAAAGTCATAGTCAAATATGCTTAAACATTTTTCTTTTTACGAAAGCTTTTAATGAGTCTACTGTTTTTCATTGTTACATTTAGTGGAAATAAAAGCTAGATTTTTTTTTTAGAGTCTTTCCTTGCTGAAAGTACAGAAATGGGATGCTTTAGGAATTATGGGATGGGTGACTATGACCCAAATTCTGCATGCTGCTACATGGAATTCTCCAAGGAGTTATTCTTGTCCTTAAATATGCATCTGTGATAATCTTCATAATAGTAGAAAGTATTTTCATACCATTTAGAGCATTTTAAGTGTGACTCCTATGTGGGTGCTTGGGATAAAAAATTGTGATCCCTCTGGATGTTCTTTCTTTTCATTATAATTTTCAAGAATTTCTCTTCAGAAAAAAACCCTCTTAAAGTTAACCAAAGCCTGTACTAAAAGAAACAGCCTTTGACAAATGTTGCAAACCCTCCCAGGTTACTTTGAGGAGTTCTGCTATGGTGATGCCTACCAAATACTATTAATTGGGCAATAAGATATTTCTTTATCTGAAGGATATATATGGAATAGGATTTGCCTATACTGTGAGTATGAATCTTAGATTTAAAATTCCTTCTATCATACTGTACACATATAAAAATGTCGTTCCTGTTAACATACAGATAGTTGACAAGTCCAGTTGGAACAGTAAAGAGTGAGGTGAAAAAGGGACTACTAACTCTGCAATTGTCATGTCCTTTATCACCAGACCCCTTCCCCATTCAGAAGTGGCCTTACGTTTTCCCTTCCCTTTCTTGTGGGCTTATGAACTGCCCATAGAAATCTTTCTTATTGGCTTTCATGTCCCTTGTCAGATTAAGCTCCAAATGGACTTCGGCTTTCCTAACCACATCCCTGCATGCTCAGTGTCTCCATATATCCCCCCTGGTCCTTTTTCCCTGCTTTCACCTCTTGCAGTCTACTTTTTTTATAGTTGAATATTATTGGGAGCTCCTTTTTCATACACCTGCCCCCCCCTGCTATCTCACATAACCTCCTCTTGTTCGGAATAGTTCATTCTTGAGCTTAGGAGACAGGACCTCTGAAAAATAACCAGCTCTCCTGTATCCTTGTTTTATCCAGGGCTTTATTCCATGGTATTCTTCAAAGCAGATCTCAAGGAAAAAAAAAAAAAAAGCAGTTATAGCTTATCTGTGGTGCTCATTTTCAGGTCCAGTCTCCAGAATCATTTGCCACTGAGAACTGACAGAATGATGCCAACTCATCTATATCTGAACAAGTTGTTCTTGAGGGAATGTATAAAAATGGAAAATTTAATCTTGCATACTAAGTAAAAGTGTCAATCTTTAATCACAGGTCTACCTGGTGTCTTCTCAGATGTAGATTTTTTTTTTTTTTCATTACTGTAAAGAATGATTATATTTCATTCAAGGAAAAATCTTCTGAAGCAGGAGGCGAAGAATTTAAAATAAAACTCTCATGTCATGGTGCAATATTCTCTTATGTTCTCGTAAGAGAAGTTATAGGACATCAAGAAAGAGGGAAATATAAGATCTGGAACCCATGGTTTAGCAGTAACTCAGTTTTAACTGTCCTATCTGCCTTTTCTCAGGATTGTCTCTTTGCCAAGACCTCTCACAAAGAGCCTTGCCTTCATATTTGTAACTTAAGAGCATTTTGCAAAATTTGGCAACAGTACATTACCTTCTCTTTTCCCAAGTGGAGGGCTGTTTAATATTTTCCATTCCAGCTTTCAGCAAGTTCTCCATTATCTTGTGCTTGCTAGTGGCATTCCCATGCATCTTTTAAAAGTTCCTTTTACTCCCCTGGCAGCTTCCTTCCTTTCATTATCCTCACATAGATTTACTTGGTAAGACCAGATGATAAGAGTTTTCTTTTTTTCTTTTTGAATGCAGATTCTGATATTGACAACTCAATGAAGGAGTTGTTTGGGTTTTTTTGGTTTTTTTGCTTGTTTGTTTCTGTTGAAGACTTAATGAGGAAAAATGCTATTTTGATTATGGCAAAATTAATGAATTTGCTGGGGGTTTAATGCAGGTTAAAAGCAAAACAATGCAGTATTGTTGAAAAGAAAATATATTGATGATTCTGGTTTGTAACAGAATTAATGAGGGCAATAGTTACCTAGGACTTTTTGGTTTTTTTCTGTTTTAATCATTATATTGGAGGCCCAACAACTTTTTATGAAATTCTATGTCTTAGAAACAGACCATGGAGATGCCTGGCTGAAGTTTGTTTACCCAGTTCATCCCTCCCTCCTCTCCTGCTAATGAAACCTCTCTTTCTGACAGTTCATTGGCCCTAATTAAAACACCACACCACCATCCCTCCCCCCCCCCACCAAAAAAATCCCAAAAAAACACCACCACAGTTTTTTATAATATTTTTTCAACCTATTAGCTCAGTTTCTGGGGTCAGATTACGACTTCACCAGGAACTTTTGCAACCACTTATTACAGCTGACTTGGTTGACTCCAGCTGGAAGATACTATTCATGTAAAGGGCTGAACTGGATGTCTTCTGGCTTTGTAATGAGGGCAACAGTTTCTAGCAGGCTGGGTCTGAAGAGTTCAAATTGGTCATATAAAAGAAAATGAGATGTTTCCAGTAATCAGGGTGAGAAAACTTGTTCACTGAAAAAAATGGGGTTATTTTTCCTAAAAATCTCGTATGTCTAAGTTGAGGAAGAACTGGAATTGAATGAGACACTGACAGGATAGGAAAGATGAGAAAGCAGAATCAAACTCACTTGACTGATTGCTTCTATAGATGTGGAGTTTGGTTTTTACCTCTTCCTTCCTCAGTATGAGAAAGCATTATGTTCAGGGGGATAATGTATGGCTGCCAGTTGGCCAGATATTTTCCCCTGTTTTGGAAGCATCTTTAGACACAGCAAAGTGGGCTGCATGGCAAAGTGCTCTGTATAGATAACATTTCTGGCTTCTGGGAGAGCTGAATTAAAAGGCATAAAGTGAAAGACAGAACTTAGGAACAAGAAAACTGAGTTTAGCTTTGGACTCGTGCCAGCTAAATGCAATTAAATAGATTAGGAACTAAGAAAAAGAAATGAGAAGCTCACTATAGATGTCAGCTCAAAGAACAGAAAAGGGCAAAATATCACCAGGGGAGATTATACAGAAAAGACAGAGAAAGAGCAAGAACGTTAGAGCATGAACAAACCACAGGCATGACAAAGACAGGCTGTCACTAAGGGAAACTGGAAATCTGTAAGGTAGGACAGAAATGCATGGAAACATTTCTGAGAATAAAGATCCTGTGCAAATGGCCTTATATTTGTAATGTAGGAGCTTGTTAGTAACCTGAGAAAAAAATCAGATCATCAAAATGGAAGTTCTGTAACTCCCAGCCTGGGAAGAGCCATGTTGGATGTGTCAGAGAGGAAAGTGAGATGCTGAGAATGCACAGCAGGATGCTGGATTTTTGGAGCTGGCACATGAAATTTTAAATAAATGATCTGGCCAGTCTTGTCTTAAATTGCTTTCTTAATTTTATTTTCTCAGGTTATGACATCACTTATATCTTTTTAATTAGTCATTCATATTTTTTCTCCCAGATGTTTAAAATACGACAAGAAAAACATTACAAGAAAAGCTTGTAATCCTAAGGAAAAAAAATGCACTTCAGTAAAATTATAAGTGATAATAAGTAATGTTCATGAGTTATGGATAACAAAATTGCATTATTAAATAGTACTTCATCATATATGACAGAATCAGAAACCCAATAAGTGAAAGATAATATTCAGTTTCAATAGTTACATAACCTTGTGGTGGTTCCCCTTTCCCATTGATTTTCTGAGTAGATATAAGTGCTTTGGACTACTTTTGCTTATCATTTAATGGAACAAATGTAATAGAGAGCACAGTGATCTTGTTATGAATCAAGAATGTAAGCCTTGAGCTGAGCTATGCCAAAAGACACACCCAGTTTGCTGAAATGCTTGTCAGTCAGTCTTCACTTAGGCTAGGCTGTTAAAGGACAAAAAAGACCATTGCTAATATATTCCCATGCCTGGCAATAGATTCTGGCCTTCCTAGGTAGAAGATGTTTCTCGCTTGGAGAAAGATCTTTATTGGTCAGTTATTTTACAGCTAATTTGTCTCTAGAAATTGTGATTTTTAAAAAGCAGCTATGCTTTGGACTTGACCATTTAACAGATTAGTAAAGTGCTTGATAAGCAAAGTTACAGTAATTGTAAATTGCCATGTATTTGAACAAATTCGATATTCTGATCTGCAAATATTTGCAACAAACCATGTTTCCATTAAAATATATCATGGTAATTGTTTTGATTATGTTTTATTGATTTTTCTCTAATATTTTACAAGTAATTTGTTCAGGCTACTGCTCTGTGGTTGGAAGCATAATTAAGGGTATCATACTGTGGTTACTGTGAGAATTTTTGTGATTCACAAACCCCATGTTTCATTTTGGCTTGAAACAAAACTACATTTTTTTTAAAAATGTCTTTTTACAGATAGGATTACTCTGGAGCCAGCTGTATTGGGTAGCAGGATGCCATGCAAGTGAGTAGGTGAGCAGTGCACACTTGGGAGGGCTGCACATGAGGAGGACAAATTAGTAAGACCCAATCTGCTGTGCTGCTAACTTGAGCCTCTCAGGCCCCAGCAGAACCTGTCTGTTGACAAGACTTCCTCTTCTGTGCACAACATAAATAGTGAGAAGGTATTCTTACTTTCAACAGCTAGGTAATTTTAGCATATAGCCCATATCCTAAAAAGAAAATTCTACAGAATTTTTTAGTTACGTTCCAGAACTGATAAACCATGTTTCTGCATTGTTATCCAGAATATATAGGATTTTGGCTGCCTATTGATATTTTCTTACAGAATGATTCAGCACAATTTAAGAAAAGTATAGACTAGACTATTTCAGTTGGAAGGGACGTGCACAGACAATCAAGCTCAACTGCCTGACAAATTCAGGCCTGACCAAAAATTAGAACATACTGTTAAGGGCATTGCCCCTTTAACACTGAGCAGTTTGGAGCAATGACCACCTCTCTAGGAAGCTTGTTCCAGTGTTTACACACCTTTTCAGTAAAGAAATACTTCCTTTTGTCCATTCTGAACCTTTCCTGGTGCAGCTGTACACCATTCCCACACAAGTTGTCACTGGATACTAGGGAGAAGAGATTTGCAATAATAACTTGCTCATCCCACTCAGTCATCCAATTCTGATCTTCTGGAGCTGGGATGATAACGTTGTAAAATTATTTTAATAACCATAGATGGTATTTTCAAAACTGAGTATCTTGAGTGTCTGCTTTGTAGGGTATTATTCTGAAGTGTTGAAGTATTGATTTTTCAGAAAGAAAGATCCTTTGATGTCTAAGATACATTGAACTACAAAATATGAAAGCCAAAAGATTTAATCCCTATTGGAGCACATCAGGTTAAGTCAGACTTAGGAGCTGTACTCTGATGTGAAAAGAAAATGGAGTGAGGGGTTACCACTTTTTTTTTTTTTTTTTTTTTTTTTAGTTCTGGTATGGTAACAGCACTATAAACACTGGATAATCCTATTTTAGTGCTTTAGGGAACTAATAACATTTATGCATCTTACGTTCCTATAGTTTCCATGTGTCTTCCACCATGGCTCAAATAAAGTTTTCACTGAACTAGAGATTTACTGAGCTGTCCCAAGCTTCCTGTGTTTCTGTCTTGCCAGTGTGCTTAGATTATTTCTGCATTTTTTGGTTTTCTTTGCTTGTTGTTTGTTCCTAAAACCATGAGTCATATTAGAAACAGTAGAAGTTTGGGGTTTGCAGATAATGGAAGGATCTTTATGTAGTCTTGAAACACACTAAAGCAGGGTAAGATGAATACTGCTTCTTATTGTGATTAATCAAGATTCAATAAGGAAGACTTGGCATGAAGTTGTTTTCCATAATTGCTAATAAGAGGAACACTAAATAATAAGTATATAGATTAATGGTCTTATACAGTTAAATTATGAGAAAATCCTAAGTTTAATTGATAGTATAATACTTCAAATATGTTAAAGATAGTTACCATTGGATGGTAACTTTATTGTATAGGTATATTTTTCATCTATTACTGTGTGGAGATAAAAATAAACCTATGACATGGATCATTCATCACTCATCATTTTATTTGCATTGTCACCATTTAAATCTTCTCTCCGCAGAGCGGATAATAGGCAATTAGTAATTTGGGATTGCTTCTGTCCTGAGCAATCAAAATTTTACATAAAGGCTTAAGACTTCTTTTTTTTTAAAATATGAATTTTCCCATCCCTAAGATAACAAGAACTGAAATAAATGAGACTCAGCAGAGATCTTAATTAAAAATCCAAATCTAAAGTTGTTTGGTAGGATATTACTATTTAATAGACAAATATTGTAAAGCAGATTGCTAACAAGAAAACTCATGCTTAAAAAGAATATTTATATATATATAAATATTAAAATCTCATGCAGGTTTTTTTTATATTCAAGTTTATTAAAAATTCAATTTCCTTATGGAGTCATCATGGAAAACCAAAACAAGCCCCTGAAACACTTAGTATGACCCTTTCCATACTTACTGAATTTAGCAAACAGACTTCAGTGAATTTAATCTAAAAAATAGTTGTCAACATGCAATGTATATGTGCTGATAGATGTGAAATGTCAAATCCATACAGGTGCTAAAAGGCTTAAACTGTTGTTTGCAGTGAATGGGAGAGACACTAAAGATATTTGGTACTATTAGTTGTACTAAATTACTGTATACGTAGGCATCCCTATATCATATGTATAATAAAAAAACTGCAATATACCCATTTCTTCCTGTGTGTGATTTTGGCACAGAACATGCCATTGGGGAGGCAGTTTGTGATAGAGGGGATCTTTGGATTTTTCCAACTTCCTCTCCAGGCTCTCCTCTTCCATTTCCTCTTCCACTCCTGAGATTCCATCTAGGCTGCCAGCTCTTCACAGCTAGAAGCTGTCTTTTTGTGTGAACCTTTTGTGCTGTAGGTCCTCATAATCTGGTGGATGACTCTGCACCTGCAGCTCTGAGGGATTACAGATGGAAAATGTATTTAGCATAAAAACACCTTTGTGTCATAAATAGACATATTTTATTTAAGTAGCTAGATTTAATTTTTTGGTCACAGGAAAAATCTGTTGTCCGCCTGCACACTGCTTTGGTAAGATCTGCATAGTTTCATTTCTAGCCACGGACAGCAGCATAAGGCAGGAGTCCAGTCACAGTGCCCAGTCAGTGAAGAATGTTGCACTCAGGTGTGATTCACATTTAAATATGTGGAATTGCTCCCTGGAAATGTTTTATTCGCCATATGGGGAGGCAAAGTTTACACGGCTTCTAACACAGGCAATTAAATGAGCTGAAATCTGTCCAGGTCCTACTCCTGTACATGTCTACTCCTCTTTCACCTCTTTTCTCTTCCTCCCTCACCAAGATGAGACTGCTATATGGAACACTGTGCTCCACTGCAGAATTTGGCATAATCCTTGCTGAGCAAACTTCCACCTTTCATGAAGGTTTCCTTTCTGAAGCCTTCTGTAAAAGCACATGGAATGTCTAAGCACTCGTATGCCTATTCCTAGCATGCATGTGGTCAGTAATGGGAATTGTCTTCCAAACTGGATTTCCTGGGGGACAAAGATATCTCCGTAGTTGCCTCACTATCTTTTCCTAAAATGAAGAAGGAAAGCCTAGAAATTGGTTAGCAGAAAGTGAAAATGCCACTAGAAAATGAGTTAACACTTAAGGGTATCTGTGCATCCTGAATATGATACTGCATTTTTTCTGGTACCCAGAGTTGATAAATTCAGAGAATAATGTATTAGAGATTGAATAAGGTCATAAACCTCAGCCATGACAGTCAGTGCTTCTTCAGCAGTTCAAAAATAGGAATAATAATTAGTAGTGCGCTAGACATCTGGGTTTAATGCAGAATTTATTCCACATCTCAGACAGTTTTATATGACTAAACTACTGCTTTTAGTTGTATCAGTCAGAATTTGGCTGCTCATTCACAAGTGTGATATACCTTAATCATTTGTAGGCAGGCACATGCCTGTTTAAGATTCATTTCCTGGGTAGATAATTTACTGCAGTTCCCTGGAGACAGTATATGCATATCACAAAAGCCAGCACCAACAGCAAGCTTGCAAATAACAAAACAAATGATTAATATTAATTCCTATATTCCACTTTTGTCAAAGCTTTTGGAATTTTTTTTTTTTTTTGGTTGGTCCTGGAAGAGGATAAAATAGGACTACAAATTCTTCCTTTGTGAGAGGTTCCATGTTTTTGACTTCCATGTCACTGTTGGACATGAAATTAAGAGCTTGACTCCAGGTAGAAGAAAGATTCCGAAAGGCTTACATTTTAATTTCACACAGCCGTTTTATAACATGCGGTGCAGAAGAACCGTATGATTGGTTAGTGAAGACAACACTTCTCTTCATTGGTTAAATAATAGAAACAACATCTGTGAGAGGGTTGTTAGGATAACTTAGAAATAGCATGAAAAACAAAGGGTTGTTTACATGCAGTGTCTTTGAAAGGAGTAAACTCTCTCACAGCCACTAACAGGCTGAAAATTTCACAAACTCAGAAAATCAGACCCACACTTCCATAATAAAAATGGTATGTTGACAAAAAATGGTATATTTCTTTCCCTCTTGTTTTACTCAACAGTTTTTCTTTAAGAAAAAAAGATGGTGTTACATAGTCACTACAGATAAGTTGTGATAGCTATTATAGTAGTTTTTAAACAGTATATTATACAGGTAGTCGACAAAAGTAAGTTCTTAACCTTGTTTTTGTATAAAACTAATCATGTCCCAAGACCCTCTCATTCCCCATCTCCTTTAGTGTATTGTGTTTCCCTTCTCCTTATCTGGAAATGTCATTAGAACGTGACTAAGATTAAAAAGGGTGATGTACACTTGGTACTTGACAATAAAGGGATTTTAGTTCTGTAGAAGCATTGCAAGAGCTAATTAGAACAAAGCAGCTGACCTTTACTAAAAATAACACCTTTAAATATTCTGTGAGAAGTTAGGTTATATTTAATGACCATCTGGAAGATTTCCTGAGCAATACAAATGCAGTATCACAATAAAGATTTATTTCCATTATGATTTTAAAAAGAAAGAAAGGTTATGGTCTCCAATCTCCCCAAGGCTAATACGTAGTTTTCAGTTTGTCAATGTCTTTTCTTGTCAGCTGAGTATAAGTGTCAGAATAACTAACACTGGAAATGCTAAATTTTTGTTCATCATGGATCTGTTTTTTCCTAAATATTTATGACTGTTACCAGCTAGTGGTTTTTTAATAGTAAATTTAGTGGTTTGGAATTCCCTTTTCTTTTTATAAAATCATAAAATATCTACTAATCCAGTTTTATATCCATTTTTGGTTGTGTTTAGCTTGTATTAGCATGTCTGGAAACAGTGTTTTACCCTTTGGACTTTTCCTAGTTCTTGAAGTTGTGGATGCCCCATCCTTGGAAGTGTTCAAGGCCAGGTTGGAAAGAGCTTTGAGTCTAATGGAAGTTTTTCCTGCCCATGGCTGGAGGCCTGGGATTAGATGATCTTTTAAAGTCCTTTTCAGCACAAACCCATTCAGTGGTTCCGTATTTAAATGTAATTTTCCAGATTTTCACTAATGGAATTTTTCAGATAAACTCCAGTTTCTTTTAGCAATTAATTAAAAAAAAATTAAAAAAGCATTTAAGGAATTGAATTTATTTTATGTAAATAAAATCACTTCTGACTTTGGAGTTGAAAAATTTTGTCCTCAGTACAGACCATTCTACCAACAGTTCCTTGGTGAGCTGAATGAAACCTGCTCCTTTTTAGGTGCTATTGTGGCAATTCCTGACTTGCCTGATATATCAACAGATACTGCTTTTCTCACTAATCTTTGTTGAAAAGGTCAAGTAGTATGTGTTCATGGAGTTCTTTTCATAGGATGACTTCCATAAGATATCTGATGCAGAGCACTTCAAATGAAAATTTAAATTAATTGTTTTATAACATGTATAAATTTTAATATCCTGTGTTCATTAATTGAAAGTAATGCTTTAATGCATACAGAGGTTAAGTCAATATTGGATCCTGAATTCTTAAATGCTTAGTTGCAAAGAGAGCTGTACTATTGTAAAGTAAAATCCTTAATTCTGTTTCAGTTGTAAATTAGTACCACCACAAGTCAGGTTCTTATTTCAAGATCTCTGTAGTGGTAATCGCTGACAAGAGAGCTCAGAGTACACATTGTAGGCTTTAAGATCACAAAGGCTTTCCTGAAAATTATTTGGCATAAAGAATGGAGATTAGACTTTGAGCATAAGACTATGCTTGTTAATAGTTTAAACAAACTTTTTATGTGTGGTAATGGAGTAAATATGGAAATTGAAAAGGGGGGATGAATGCTGAATGAAAGGAAAATAAATTTTTACTTCTCTTTTCCCCCTAAAGTATAAACATACTAAATTATTCAGACTATAATAAGGGGATTTAGCATATGGAATTATATCTCTAAATCTGTCCATACTATAGTTATGTGGAAAATATAAAAGCTGAAAGAAAAAACCCATTTAAAAATCCAGCATACTAAATACTCTGGAATATTTGTTACTCTGTGGATTGTTTTAGCTTGCACTTTTTGGTTCTTTTTCTTCCCACAGTTAGAGGGGAAAAAAAAAAAAAAAAAGCACTGGGGAGATTTTTATGAAGTACTTGCTTTATGGCCTCCAGACAAACAGCTTAATTTTGCGTGGTTCACAGCAGAGTGTCACTCACAACAACCTGTACTTTCCAGGCTATTCTTATATTCAGAGTAATGAACATGCAGTAAGCTGTCCAGGTAATGAAATGTCACTGTTGACTGCAATGTTCTGTAGCCTCTACTGGCCAGTTGCCAGACATTTTTGTTCCAACCAGGGAGCTTGAAGCGAAACTTTGGCTATTACTGGAAATTTCGTGTCGTAATGACATAATGCAGGACTGTGTGTCTCCCTCCTGAGCTGGCACTGAGGAAAATCACCGCCACATTTGCAAACTACTGCTTTGTGAAATGAATTTGGAGCACTGCAGTTTCATATCACTTGAGAAGTTTCATTGTAATATGGTTGCATTTTAGCCTTTCCTTATTTTCACTTTCCTGTCAGAATGTCATTCAGAAGAGAGGTTGTGGTTCGAAATGTTTCAGTGCAGTCCTTGTTTTCTAACATGTCTTTTAAGTGTGATCCTGGTAAATTGGTGGCCAGAGAATTTAATGATGGAATCAATGTCCTACAACTAGGTAACACCAACTGGAAGTAGTTGGTGAGTGGACTGTTTATTTTGGTTTTGCTATTGGAACAGAATTTAAAGAAGAAAAAAATATGTCCAACAGTTTACTACCGTTATTGAAGGAAAATGACTTTCTTATGATGCACCACCTGAATGAGTACAATTTCTGTGTCTGCTGAGTGTATTTTCTTTGATTCTTCTTGGTGCCTGGTCTCATAAGAACTCCCCAGATCACTGCAGTTTCATTCTCTGAGCATAGCTACATCTGTTGGGATTGGAAATATTTACCATGGTGTCCAGCCCATGCTGCAGAACCAGGGAGAGGGATCTGTAAGTTGGTACAACATAACATTTCTGTGGTGCTGAAGTTTTCCTTCCTGACCATGCTCATCTCTTGTTTCTCAGAATGGGGAAGACTTTTTGTGTCTTAGTTATCATTTAGTGCTTGTTTGTGTTAGATCTGAAAGGTGGGGAAGATGGGTGAGCAAAAAAAATCTGGGTGTTTTTCCCTCCCACTCTACTGAGCCATCCTAAATACTTCATGCTTAGAAATGTTTAATGGCTTACATAGTTCCCCTTGCATTAAGTAACCTGCATTCAGAGAGAGCAATGCCATCACTTGAGATTTACATTGTAGTTTTAACAGTATTTACCATCTCTAGAACCCTGGGAAGAGATGAAATTTCCTAATAACCTTGTGAACAAAGCTCTAGCTGAGGGCTGCCTTCCTGCATTTGTCTTTTTGAGCCACAAACCTATTTCCCCACCTTTTTTTTTTTTCCTCTATTCTTGTTTCTATCTAAGGACTCTTATTAAGTGCTACTAAAATAAATTTATTAATGGGACATTCTCCTGCAGTAATGGTGAAAGTTAACTTTGCTCCCTGAAGGGGAAAGCATGTCAGTAATTGAGGCATTCCCTTTGCTGTTTTGCAAACCTTGTGGTGGTGTATGAAAGATGTCTTGAATTATTCAGTGTTCCTTGTTAGTTATGTTTCTCCTTGGTTTCTCTCTGTAGTTGATGTCATTTGTTAAGGTGAGATTTTTTTTACTGTGTGAATAGAGGCCGGATTTGTGAAAAACATCTTCCTTTTTAATTTTTGTCATGTCTGAAGAGGTTGCATTTAGTTGTTGACATTTTTTTCTTTATCCACCTTTTAGGATATGAAATGTTTGGAAAAGTTTAGAAAAGAATATTACTTTGTAAAACTTCCAACGCTGATGAAAAAAAACAAAAAAGCAACTTGCACAACATTGCAATACTGCTGATGCTTGCAGTCCTTAGGGTAATTTAGTGCTGAGATCACAGAGAATGCTTAACAGGATAAGCACTCCCATCCTGTTGTATTTTAAATGACCTCTATGTATAGGTGGGCCTATTTCTGAAAATCCTCTCCTATACATTGCACACTTAACACACATCCATAAAGACAACCTTTCATATGAGAAAAGTGCACATATACAAACATGGAGTTTTTATTTAGAATTCTTTTTCTGGAGTTACCAGATTTTTGTTAATTTGGTTAATCTTAAATTACTCTTAGGAGAAAAAAAATAAAATAAAAAGATAGAAGAAAGAAAGGAAAAAAGAATTTATGTTAGTTATTTATTCCTTCAGCTGTCTACAAGGAGCAGCACCAATGGCCCCAGTCGAGATGTGCTGTCTGTAGGAAAAGCTGTAAGAACAACCCATTCTGGCATGAGAGCGTTTCATTATATAAATATCATGAAAAAGTCTGTCATTTCTGTGAATATGATCTAGTTAGGTCTTTATTAGTATTTCAGCTTTGATTTCCCCATCTCACAGGTTAATAAATTCTCTTTTTAACTTTAAATAGCTGTGTGGTATTTAGATCAGAGATCACAGTGAAAGTGTTGTTATTTTCTGTTATGGTCTCTCAGTACCAACCCCACCAAGGTGAACAGCAGTGTGGCCTCACATTGGTACTAAGCATCAGAGAATGCAGAATTACTTTTGAAAGTATTTGTTGCCTTGCTTGTTGCTGATCTCATCACAGTGGGAGTAAATGTATTTTCTTGATTTGACAAGGAAGGAAGATGTGATCGTATGCTTATAAACTTTAAGGTAAAGGACAATGAAAGAACACTTTTTTCATCTTTCAAAAATGCAGAAAACATCCTTCTGTATACTGAGACATTTTTCTCTTCTATATAGTTTTCTGAGCACCTGAAGGACAAGGGCACATTCATTAGGCAGGCTAATCCACTGGAATATCTGGCAGAGAAAACCATATTTTACCTTTAGACCATCCCAAATAAAACCTGAGAAGACAAGAAATCATGCAGTTGTGAAAGTTAGTGTTTCCCAGATGAGGGAAAAACCGCCCACGTTTGCCTCTTGGTAGACAAGAAATATTTCTAGCAGTATAATTGCGAATATTCGTCAGTTCATGCAAGATGGTTATAATTGAAAAATCTTAATTCTGTCTTTGCAAGGTCACCTTGGTCCCTAACAGAGAATTGCATGAAAGCCAAGAGACTAAAACACTATTCCCAGATTCTGCCACTGACCTGCTTTTGCAAATTATTTCCCATCTCTTACTTCACTTTTTTAATATTTGTGTGGAAATTTTTACTGTACACTCCCACAAATGGAGAACTCTTTTTGTTCTAGTGCACTGTCTCTAGGCTTGGTTTGGACTCAGAAGAAGATTTGGATATATGTAGAGCTGTTTGCATTTTATTTTAATGGTTAAGAGAAAAAATTCTGTGAGACAGCAAAAGGCGTGAAATCCATCAATTTAGGTAAAAATCTCAGCTATCTTTTAAAGATAAATTCTCAAATAAATGGTGTAAAGTAACTCTTCTGTTTCAGCTTTAACATTTTGTAATAGCTGACATTGGCGATCAGATTTTATTCTTTTTTAAGCATTGTACATCTTGTTATTAGAGGCTTCATTGCATTTCGAGTGAATTTTATATCTAGTTCATGGCTCCATCTAGAGTGATGATTTGGCTTTATTAATGTGGTAATAAAATGAAGTTGATGTGGAGAGCTGTAGGTGTGTCACACTTACTGACAGTGGTGTAAATTGCTTAACTAATGCCCTATGTGCAAGGTTGAAAGTGTCCCTTCAGACTTGGGAGCTTACCAAACAAATTCTAAGTCAGACCCTATTCCTTCTGACATGCTTAAATAATTGACAATTAAAGGAAGGTGCAAAAATTGGAAGCTTGAAGAAATTCTTTGAAATTTTTGTACAGTCAAGCAGAAAAAGAATAGAGCCTTCAGGGCAAAAGCTAATATAAACCCCAAAACATACACCATATTTTTCAACCTAAGAAAATAAAAGTTGAAGCTACTCTTTATCCAGAAAGATGCAAATGAAGTGTTGTATAAAAATGCAGCTGTTTCATTGTATGAGTGTCTCTACAGCTCTGACTATCATACTAATAAGATTTTAATCCGCAATGCTCATAAAGAGGTAAAGGACAGATCATTTATTGAAGCTCGTTCCATGTGAGATGGCTGCATGGAGCTCATTCAGTAATTCACTACCTCTCTCATACATTCTGCTTTTTTATTTACCAGGAAACTATCATGACTGATTTTCCTTTCAGCAGTAGGGTAACAGCTTCTGGTACCTGCCTCACACTGGCATTTTAGATGTTTATCCTAGAGGAAAGATGTGTCCCAAAATGTTCCAGTGTTGTAACTGCAGCTAAATTTGTCCAGGCAGCTTTACAGGACCAAGGTGCTACTGAAAAAACAGCAACAACAAAAAAACCCTGTGCTGTAAATTACAGGCTATTTTTATGGAAGTAGAAAATATTTTTCAAATATTTCTGTCTTAAAGTCTTGAGGTTGCACAGAGCATACTACAAAATAATGTATATATTCTATAATGGAAATCAAAGAATAATTTTAAAGAAATTATTACTTACTCAAATTTTTCCTTTTACTCTTTTTTGGAAAGATCCTGTTTCAAAAAAAATATACTTTTTAAAATGAAACATGATTAGATAATCTACTATCACAGGATTATAAGCATTTTAGAGCAAGTATGTTTGATTACAGATATTTCTTTCTTCTATTCAGGCTGCATGCATAGGGACAACTTGAAATCAGAACTTGGTTTCTGATTATCATTTGTTGTTTCTCCTGAAACACCTTGGTTTGAGGACACCATTGTGATAATTAGCATCCATTGCATAAAGCAACTGCATTGACTGCAGACCTCTAGCACTTTCCATTTTACTCTTACAGCTGTGGGAAATAGAGGATTCCTCTTCAATTCTTACTTTTCTGACCCGGGTATGTAGTGTTGGACTTAATGGTCTTTTTAGGTCCCTTCCAATGCAGGATATTCTGTGAATCTTGTGAAGGTACTGGGAAACATTTGTGTATGGTTATCTGCACATAGGCAGCTCAATACAGAAAATCAGCAAAAAGCTTGAAATTTTAATAATGTTGCCATTTTAAGCACAATCTCTCGTAAAAGATGAAGCAAGTAAGGCAGAAGACATGGGATGTGAATGCTTAGAGATGACATTTTGGTTCAAATTAGAATTTGTGTAAGATTGCTTTCTTAGGAGACTGCTGTACTTAGTAAATCAAAGGAACTTTTGAAGAATAATTTGACATGAAGAGCAGTGTGTTCATATTTTGATTTCACAAAGCACAAAAATGTCAGTTATCAGAATGGTGTTGATTATCTTTCACAGCTGCTTATCCAGATTACAAAGAAGAGAGTTGTGGGAAAGTATTCCAAAGTTTAAAGTACCTTTTTAGACATTTTAAACCATGAAAAACAAAAAGGTTGTTAAAAATAAAATTTAAAAAAAGCACTTGGATTGTGTATAATTTGTGAATTGATGATTTAAGTTAAATTGTAATATAAATTACACTGAATTTTGACATTCATGAGCATTATAAAAATTTCTAGAAACTAATATCATGCACTTAAAATAATAATGTAATTAAAATCTTGTGGGGATAAGGCCATTAATCGTGTTAGAGAGATAGAATTTGTCCATTTGAAACCCCACATTCTCTACTGAGATATTAATGTAGATTTTTTGTGATGTATTCAGGGTCTGATGCACCCCGCATTTGGCTACTGACAGTACAAGAATAATTTCCAATTACTTTCTAGAGAATTTTAAGCTCAAGGTTTGAGTAGCCTTCACAGTGCCATATCTACTAAGAATTTTCATTTCATTACTGTGGCAATAAATAAATTCTGATGTGAAATAAAAATTAGTAAGTATATCAGCCAGAAGGCAATTTACAGAGCTTATACATTTGGGAAGGAGGGGAAAAAAAGAGCAGAACTACTTTCTCTCCCTGAAATACTTTAAATACAGCTATTATAAAAAGCACAGTCTTAATTTTAGGCTGCTCGTATAGTGTTCTTTAACAGTTGAGAAAGACCACTCATTTTATATGGTTCTTTATGCTCTTTGAATACTTAACATTGGGTTTTATAAAAAGCATCTATAGGATAAACTCCATAAAACATAGCATCCATGGCACAATTTGCAACTTAGTAGATACAATTATTGAGTTAAATTATTACCAGACTAAAGACTTATTCATCCTGTACATTTTAAACGTTGGAGAAATCTGCTAATGTGCAAGATGGCCCAAAATTAAAAAGTCATTTAATCAGCACGTTTATTGTTCTATTGGTGCTTTTTTTACCCCCTTCCATTACCAAAAAAATTCTGACAGAGAATAATGGAGACTCTATAATTATGAATTAAACCAAATAACTGCTCTAGTCACATATTCAGGTAATGATCTTGCCTAGAGTTTATCAAAAATTTATGTGTTAAGGGAAGGGTAGTTGTAAGATATGAATATCTTTTAGGAATAATTAAGTTATTATCATATCTTCTCTTAAAGGTATAGATAAAGTCTGTAAGAAGGAAGTTCGTGCTGACAGGGTCAGGAGGGGAAAAATTGCATTTAAATTTTAAAACCATTAAATAAAGACATGTTTCAAAGTGGGGAAAAGGAAGGGAAAAAATTAAATTTCCCTTGTGGCCATGATCACTGGCAAGATGAAATGGCGGGTAACAATGTGATGAAAGTCTATGTGTGGAATATGCAGCAGCTCTGAAACCACACTTTAAAAAAAAAAAAGTCAACATTCTAATTATGTTGATGACTTTGAAAAATATTGTCTTCAGTCCTCTGGATGGAGAAGAATCTAATTAGTGAAGGAAGATATTTTTGACTGTGCTCTGAGTACAGGAGAGAGATGGAGAAATTCAACTTGTAATGATGTCAAAGTGTAGTGATGTCCAACCATGTTACATGAGGCTCTTCTGCGTTTTTTTTTTTTCCTTTTTTTTTTTTTTTTTTTTTTTTTTCCATTCTTTCTTGGCGAAGTAGGGAAAGCTAAAGTTGGTTACTCTCAGAATTTTTATTCATATTTGAATTAATTCAAAAAATAGCTATGCTGTGTCTGCCCACAGGGTCCAACTTGTTCAGAACCGAGAACATTTAAGTGATAGCATTGGCCCACCCTCCATCTTTTCAGCTAAGAAAATTACTTCATTTGAAAAAAAAAATTCTTTTATTAATTGTTTATTTAATTTTATTTCACTTTTTTTTACAGATTTAGATACTTTAAATACCATCTGTCTATTAATATTTCCTAGAATGATGCAGAGATCATCTCTTTTTATTCAGCTTTTCAATGGCATCTTTAATTTTGTGCCTCTCTCTTTTTTTCCTATCCCTTTGTCCTTTTTATTGATTACTTTTCTTCTAAATTAGGCAGACATTACCATACTTACCCTAGCTGGATTTTATTTGCATTTCTTTGATCTTCAGGATTTTTTGAAGAAGTGGTAGAAACTGGTTCCCAGTTACTGTTGAAAGGTGAAGTTACTACTTTGCTCATTATACTCAAGAGGAGTTTCTTTTATCTATCCCTTTCCTCACCCCCCCCCCTTTTTTTTTTTTTTTTCTTTATTTTCCTTCCTTATTTTAATTTCACTAGGCACTTGAAATTTCTGGTGACATTAACCTTCATAAATGTGATTTTGTTGTTAATATTTCAGTGTATTCCAATTTAAAACGGACTCAGAAGCTCACCAAGGAATATGTCAGGGTTTGTTTTTTTTTTTCCTCATTGTAAAAGCTTCTGGGCAAATTAACGAGCTTAATACAATTACGCAGCTGTAAAGTAGATATAAACTGCTTAAGGAGGTCTCAGAACATAATTGGCACAATTTGGGGGTCTAGGCATCAGTCTCTCATGCACTTTAGGTACCTCTGAGATTCTAAGACATCTGCATGAAGTGACAGATATGACACAGGATCTTTATAAATCTGAACTTTTCTGGAGTGGCAGCTCTAAGCTTGGCAGGATACCCTGGGGCATCTAAAATGTTACTGGTCTCATATATGGAAACAGCTGAATTCCCCCCCAGATCTTTTGTTTCATATTCTTAACATGCTGTAACACTTTGATGTGCAGTGTTTGCACTGTCATGCACCAAAACTTAGATTTCAGGAAATACTCTTGTACTTTACCTGAGAGCTGGGGTTACCTGAAAAGGTCCTGTGTGCTTTAAGTGTGATTTTTGTTTTGTTTTGAGGTTTTTTGTTTTGTTTTGTTTTGTTTTATTTGGGTTTGGTTTTGTTTTGTTTTTAGTGGTCTTTGTGGTGTATGCATGTATACAATACCTCAACCATTGCCAGGGAAGAGATAGAACACTACAAGCTTTTTTTAAAAAAACAATTCTTTAGAATGATTTTTTTCAAAATCCTGTTGTCTATGAAGTTAGGCATAATGAACTTCAGTATTTTATGGCTTTCCAGTTAAGAAATTAAATAGTGACTCTTGTTTTGGAAATGAGTGAGATTTTGGTATCTGCATTGTTTTTATAAACTGTCTTAAGTCTGTGTTGCTAAATGTCTCATTGGAGGAGTTGGGAGAAAAAACCTTCCTTTAGTTTTCTTTCTAAGAAAGTGCATGCATGAATTATTTTTTTTAGAGAAGAAAATAAGGTACTAGTAAGTAGAAAGTAAAGGAAATAAGACAGGAATAACAAAAAAAGGGTCACTTTACCTTTCCCCTGATTCAACACAAGATCAGCAATTAGACAGCAATTAGGTGTCTTTCTGATACACTCTGGAAATTCAACATTTTTCTGTGCCCATCTAAACAATCTACTCCAGCACACCTTGTATTTATGAAAGTTTCCTTTCCAAATGTGTATTGGAATTAAACACTTCACCTCTACTAATAAATTTGTAGTTCCTTCTTATTGCAGATAATCTTTTCTTTAAAGACTACTTGGCCTCTTTATGACTCTTTCCCTCACTAGACTAAATAAATCCATTTTCCCCCATAAATTACATTTTCAGGACTTCTTTCTCTTGTTTCTGACTCTTACTCACCTTACAGTTTTCTTGCAGTTTTCAACTGAAAATTCACTTTGCAGCTGAAGTATTTCAAGCTGTAATTTCCTACTCACAAGTACCTTCCCATCCTTTTTTTTTGTTCTTATATTGTCCCTAACCACCAACCCTCCAAAAGTATCTCACTTGATGTTGTGCAAATGACTACAGAAAGTTCATGAGAAGAATTGTTTTCATTGCACTTGGGAATATTATTGGAAAAGCAAAAAAGAAATAGGAGGCAACACCTTCAAAGTATGATTCTGACTGAAATAATCCTCTGATGATGTCATCCATCATCATCAACAAACTTCTGTGCTTTACAGTGAAAATATAATTTCTTAGGCTAAAGTTAGAGAAATCATAGAATTTTCTCAATTATACAGTATTGAACAACTTGTATGTGAATGTAGTGCTGAAACTCAGCTGAAACTTAGAGTTATAAAAAAAATCAGTTATAGAAGTGTTTAAAATAATGAAGGCAATAAAACACTTTAATCAAGCCTAGTGCTGTGCAAATCATGACAAAAATTAGCTGAGCAACAAAATTAGTTTGCCTTTGGACTGTTTTACTTCTCTTCAGATAATAATAACAAAGAGTTTGTGCTTCTTGACAGTCATTATTTCTTTTTATCTGTCTAGATGCAAGAGAGGGCTTCCAGCTAAAAAAAAAAATGCTTTGCTTTAGGTGATAAGTAGAATCTTTCTACTTTTCTTGCAGCTTCATTTCTAATAATTTGATGGAAGAGTGTTATTGGTGCTGCTTTAGAGCAAATGGTTCTCAGACTTGACAGTCCCACATAAGGTGTATATCATCTGCACCCCTCCACCCCCTGCCTCCCCTGAAACACCAAAACAAAATGCAAACCTACCTTGCATAAAATTCAGAAAAATTTCCTTTTTGATGCTTCAGCCATGTACATTAGATGGTCTAGTGGTACTGGTGAATTCATTTCCTTTGTGGTCCTTTACTTCTAATAGTAGAAAATAAGTAAAAACAAAGGGCAGAGTTTCATTTCTGATGGACTTCATGGAATCACAGAATCACAGAATGGTTTGGGTTGGAAAGGACCTAAAGGATCATCTTGTTCCACGCCTCTGGATATAGGCAGGGACACCTTCCATCAGACCAGGTTGGTCAAAGGCCCTTCTAACCTGGCCTTAAACACTTCAGGGATGAGGCACCTACAGCTTCTATGGGCAACCTGTGCCAGTGCCTCACCACCCTCACAGTAAAGAATTTCCTCCTTCTATCTAAACGAAATCTGCCCTCAGTCAGTGTAAAACCATTACTTCTTGTCCTGTCAGTCCACACCCCTGTAAAAAGTCCCTTTCCAACTTTCCTGGTGGTCTTGGAGAACCTTGAGGTCTGTTCCATCCAACTATTCTATGATTCTATTAAGAACATCTTGAAATTAATGACAAATACTTCAACTTGGCTTCTAGAATATTAAGGCAAAGGCTGCTATTTCTATTCCCAGTGGTTTTGGGAGTGCAGAGCGGGAGGGAAAGGTCAGACGGATTTTTTGCAATTGCAACTTTGGTGGCTATATCTTCTGCTTTAGGCATTATTTTCATATTATTGGCTTGGTGTGGAGAGATATGTGTGTCCTTGCATGGGATCAAGCTTGCATGATTGACTAAAAAAAAAAAAAATAGAACCAGTTCAGTTCAGCCAGCAGTACTCACTGCCCTCTGGCATTTAATTATGTAGCTGTGCTAACTATATTAAGGAAGCTTTTAATTTTTTTCTTTTTTTTTTCCACATGCTTTTCATATGGCTACTACATCTTTATTGGCTACATTGAATATGTGTCAATGGAGTTGTTTTTCATGCTGCATGAGTGCACTGATGCTGTGAATATGCTTTTGGCAACTCTAAAATAGAAAGCAGTAACATCAGTGCAATAGAAGAGGACCAGTTCAGGACAGACAAGTGACAGAGAGCTGCTACCACATAGCCTCATAGAATAGTTGTTAATAATGGATTAGAATCCTCTCTGAGGCTCTGAGATAGGGCAGATAAAAATGATAACCAGTTTTGTGTCATATGCATGACGTAAACTCAATTTGAGGTTGCACAATTAACAGCATTAAGTACCATAAAATGCAGCAAAATTCATAATTTACAGTACAGAATACTACTGTAAGCAGGAAATAAAAATGCTTTCATGAAGCTTTGAAAAAAGGTATGTAAGGGAAACTTATTAAATATATTATAGTTTTTTGGTTTTTTTAAAGTGAGAAAACAGAAGGCTGGGGTTAAGAATGAACTATCTAGTGGTAAATCACTCAGCCTTGATGAATCACAGAGGAAGTGTACCTAGTGTAAAAGCAGCCTCTCATGAGGTTTTGTGCCCACATTACCAAAAAAGGTGTTCCTTGGATGGGCATAAAGGGAAAACCCAACAGTCAAGCCAACTGAAGTGGCCATCTCTTCTTACTATTTTTAAATGGAGACAAACTTTGGAAGAGCGTCTACTGAAGAAGCACAAAACTAGATTGAATTGTTTTCAGGTAATGTGTCAGTTGCAGAATACCTTGGCTGCTGTAAGTAATGTGATTAAACATGATTGGCAATTGCATATGGTTGCGTCTAAGAGATTACCACTTGATATGCCTGTCATATATTGTTCCTAATTTGCAATATTTTTTTTAAACTTGTTATGAATATGTTCTCAGAATTTTTGTTAATGCTCACCCAAGAATATGATGCTTTAAAAGGCTAAGACAGTTCTCACTGATACTTTCCAAAGTGTCAGAATGTATAATTTAGTAGGTTTTGCTGAAAATCGGGGAGTCTATGCAACATCTCAGATGAGAGTTCTGAAATAAGAGATAATTCATTTTGGAAATCAGTATGGCTATAAGAATTCTGTACTGAATATAATGACTGCTGTGTAATATTATATGTCAAAGATTACCAATGAATTCTTATTTCCTCTGCCTTATATTTTCTCTTTTCCATATTTGGTTAAAAGCAAATTGAAAATAAATTGTTTGCAATAAATACAGCATTTTTTAAAGAAGAATGTAGGCAGTCACTGTAATGTCTGCAAAATTGTGCATGTTTTCACCATGCTTCAACTTAATTGTTTGAAATCCCAAATTAAAATCTGTTAATAATAAATATGGGCTTGGAAATGCTAAAAATAGAATAAAAAATGTATTTCAATATGACTTGGTAAGAACTTAGTTAAGGTCAAGGTCTTCTGCTGACTTCAGTGCAAGCAGAATTGCAACAATAATCTCTGGAATACATCTGACTAGTAGTGTTAGAGATCAATAGAATATATTGTATACAATGCTATTTATTTATATTTTCAGGGTATTTGTGTAGCAAACTTAGTTTCTGCCATTATTTTACTATGATTTAACAAATTTATTCTCATCAATGCTGTTACTCATAGATGGACATTTATAATAATGCATAAAAAGGCTCCTTGTTCTAAGTTAACCTTCAAGCAAAAATCCCTTTAAACTTCAGAAGACAAAACTTTACTGTACAAAAGAGCATAAAGCATTTTTTAATGAGAACTAGATTATATTATGGTTCTGGTAGCAGTGCTTGAGCGATAATAAGAAATGGGTCATAACAATCATTCACAATTCCATCCTTTTCAGAAGTTTCTTTTTTAAATGCACTGAAGGCTGTAAGAGAGGATTATTTTAAAGAATTCTTGTACTGTTCATTTTCATAATAATCATTTACAGAATGAGCTCCTTTGTACTCATTTTCTTGCACCTCTCCATGAAAATAAAATCCCTAAGTAAAGAAAAAGAAAGGCTATATTTTAAAATGTACTTTCATGTTTTCAAGAACTGAAGTGTAATTCTTTTTAAATGTTCCATAGCACACATGACTTTGATTAAACAAATATATAAATTTGTAATCTTTCAAACATTAGAATGTGGTAGTGGAAGGAAAAATTTCTAAAGTAACTAACTTCTTGTAAATGTAAAATATGGAGAATTAATATATTACCATGCTTAACATAGGAAAGTCTGCAGGTATTTGAATACAAATAGATTTGCCTTTACAATATGAACCAGGTGATGTTTATGATTTATTTTCATGTTATGCTATGTATGAAATTATTTGCAAAATCTGTAGCAGCTTGGTATTGACTTTGAATGTAGGTGACTGATTCTTGGAGAGGGGAAAGAGCAAAATACATTTGGTTCATATATTGCCTCATTTGAGTTTGGGGTGCATAGTGAAAAATTATATTTATTAGGTGATCATAAAGTGCAGATTTATCTAGGAAAGAAGCTCTGGGTGATTAATTGCAAAAAGATCTTAAAAGACTGTAAGATAAAATGGCTGATAAAATTTAAAATGAACGATTGTAGGTCTGTGCATGTGATGGTGCAGACTGGATGAACACTTTTAATATCATGAGTTCTGGATACCCAGGACAGAAATCTTAATTGTGGTCCTTCCCAAATATGATAGCCTCAGCTTTAATGAAATAAAATAAAAAGTCTAAACAAGAAAACCACAAAAAAACCCAACAAAAATCCAAACCTCAAACCTCTTATTCTATCCTAGAAATCATTAAGAAAAGCACAGAGCACAGAAAAAGACTGACATGACCAGAATGAAGAGAACAGATGTAGAATGTCAGGCAGGAGTTACCCTTTCAATGGGTGGGACAACATTTACAGGATATAGGAGTGTGGGGGACTTTACCCTCTTGAAACAAATGCTGGGGAGATGTAGTAGATGAGGTATCCTGGAGCAGCATGCATATCATGGAGGGACCACATCTTCAGTATAATCCAGAATGTCTCTGACCTTGGTAAATCAGTCAAGAACATCCTCAGATGCAACAGCCAGAGCAGAGTCCTGCCCAGGCTGGAACTATTGAGATAGGCCATCCAAGTGTCTCTGCTGGAGAGGGACAGTGACGGAAGCACACGCTTAAAGCAGCTGTGCTGTGTGGATGAGCTGAAGGGGCCAGGCAGTGGCACTGGGAGCCTGCACCACACCAGAGTGAAGAGAGACAGGTGCTGATCTCTTCACCCTGGTGTCCAATAACAATCGAGTATAATTTGCTATATAACTTTTGGCCAGCCCTCAAGTGGTCTAGGTCAGTTGGACTAGATCCAGCTGAACATTATTCTGTTCTATTCTGTTCTAGGCTTTCCCATACTGCTCAGGCTTGAGAAAGGCTCCATTCCCAAAGTCTGTGGTAGTGCAGATTAAGGAACTACAGTAGTGACCTTCCTCTACTCTCCTTTCTGTCATACAGGAGAGTAGGAGATAAGCTCCTAGGGAGCAGGGGTCAGCACACCCAGCAATTGAAACAGGGTGGGAATTTTCCCTTGACTTCTTCTGGCTACTTTGGGACATGGGATACTGTGTAGAAGGCCACTTGATCCAGTCAGTGTTGCTGGTCTTACATTTGGTTGGGTGGTAATATCTCTAAAAGATTGAGGTTTTTTGGTTTTCTATTGGTTTTAGCCAGGGCGGGAATTTCATCACTTCTACTCTTCCCATTTTCTCCTTCATCCCTCTGGGGAGGGAGTGAGCAGATGTGGGAAGCTTAGCTGCCTACAGAGGTTAAACCACAAGAGGTTTTTTAGCAAACTATGGATTATATAACGAATTATATTATCTGAGAATGGAAAATTAGGTTTATTCAAGTTTAAGTAAGGTTTTATTAAAACTTATTCAGTTTGCAGTAGGTTTTGAAGAGCCTGAGAGAAGCAAAACATAAGGAAGAAAAATTGAGAAAATATGAGGGGAAAAAAGAAACAGGGAGACATAAAGAGGCCTTAGAAAAGGAATGTATACATTCAACACTAGCCCTTTTTAAAGGTTGCTACTTCAGACTTGTTTCGGCAGGACCATATTTTGGTAGGTGATTTGATTTACAGCTTTGGGAACCTTGGTTAAGGACCAACGAATCAGATTGCAAACTCATGATGAACTTCAGTCTGCTTTTCTAAGATTGGAAGGGCCACTTTCTGCTGCTTGTCTTGCCTTCTGGCCTTGGAATAGCACCTGGAACTTATGAAACAGCTCAAGCGGTTTCTCTAGTATCTCACTAACCTCAGTTCAGCCTGGAAACAGCCCTAGTATAAGAATCACAGAATGGGTTGGGTTGGAAGGGACCTTAAAGATCATCCAGTTCCAACCTCTCTGCTGTGGGCAGGGACACCTTCCCTATATCACATTCCTCAAAGCCCTGTTCAACATAGCCTTGAATCTCTTTTAGATGTCTTCTTCTTATTCTTTTTTTAATTTTTTTTTGCCTCTGAGCAAGAGAAATTGCTATCATATTGACAGTCAAATGAGGCCGATAGCAGTTGTGCTCCAGAATGGGTTCAAAGCACTTTTCACCTTTCTCTATATGCCTTTATTGCTGTGCATGTTCAATATCTGATGTTTGAAGTTCTTCAGGTCTGAAAACCTTGCAAGTCCTTAATTGACTAAATTAGGTCTCTGCTGAACCCTTTTACTGGTGAACCAGTTTCTTCCTTCACAGGTGCTATCCTGATAGTAGCAATTGGAGTTAACGTTCACATGTGCTGTGTACGTGTCGTATTTTGTGTTCAGTTTTCCAGTATTTAGATCCGCTGAGGGGTCACTATTCCCCATGGAGAGTGTCACGTATTTTGTGTCTGCCATAAATATTTTGCAGGCTGTAATTTTAAGAGAGAGGGAGAATTAAGTGTTTTCCTTTGCATGTAGGTTGCAGGCAGCTTGCTGTGCCACCAGTTGTGTACAAAAGTCTCCACGTTTTTGATGCTGCTACATGGGAGTTATGCCTGAATACAGTCAAATGTAGTAGGTATTTTCTTCTAGCTATTGCAGTTTGTTGAACACTAGTGTGCCTTATAATGGAATTGAATAGAATAAAAAATGTATTCAATTTCTTAATGCAATTTTACTCTAATTAGATAGGGAAGGAAAACAACTATATATAATTATTTTACTGCATAAATCTTTCATGGCCAAAACAAATACTTGAGCAAAGAAATACAGTCTTCCTTCCCCTGCTTCCTGAGTCTTCCCCTGCTGTCACTGTCGTTATCTTGCCTTCTGGTGCTGTTTTTGAAGTGCCAAAGTAGTGAGTTTCAAAGGCAAAGGACAATAAAAGAATGTTTCTTTTGTTTCACACACATATAAAGCAGTTGTCTTCTGCAGTATGCAATCCCCTTAATAACTGGTCTTAATCTACTATATTGAGACGATTAGTCATATAGATATTTCTGGACCACTTTTATACTAAATGAATATAAGTCAGTGTTACAATGGATCTGTGTTAACACCATTAAGAATGAAGTGAGACGCTGTGAAATTGTGAAAAGTATGCACTGAGTGATTTTCTAAATACATTTGTTCCCATACCACTTGATCACGTACTTAGTGCTGCTGGTGGACTTCAAGAATTGATTCTTGAAAACCCTGTCCTTTAAGGGTGCAAGAGTTCCACTGAGGAGATCAAACGGATACAGCTGAAGAATAGCATTTCATCTCATTAATCTCTTCTCTAGTACATGACTGCAGCCTGATAAGATTATTAGCTTTAATAAAATCCTAACCAGAGAAATATTCCCAAACTGGAAAGAAAGCATGAGATAATTTTACACAAGCTTAGGAATATCAATAACCAGTAGATGGGACTACTGTGAATTGAATTGGAAACCATCTTTTAGAATCCTGTCACTGTGGTAGATAAGCACCACATAAAATGTAGCTTTAATATTTGAAACCTAGAAACACTGCAGCTCAAAGAGATTTTATTAAGGAAGCTGGAGTATTGCTTTGCTAGCTCACTTGAAAAGAGTTTATAGATACTTTTCATAACTATATTGTTTGCATTAAAAGTAAAATTAGCCTGTAAAATACTCAGGACACATTTGAAACATAATAGTCAGTGTCTATTAATCGAAAAGAATGTCTTGCTGGACATTCTGGTCTTGTGTGAATTATGGCAGAAGGAAATATAGTATTTATTTTAAAGTTTCTCATGCCTGTCTTCTTCAGGACACAGTTTTCGGTGTCTGAAACTGGAACAAATATGATACCAAACTGCTGTATGATGCCAGAAAGTGTATTTAGAAAAGCTGAAGAGTTCCTACTAAGGAGAGGAAAAACTATCCGAGATGTACTAAAGTAGAAAGCAGTCATTGTCCTGCTTCCCACTACCCTACCCCTGCTGGATAAAAGATGCCTCTTTCCTTCCAATACAGAATAGAGAATACTCTAGAGCAAACCCTGACAACTTTCATGGAATACAATTATTCAATAAATATGAGCAGTATTCGGGGATGAGGTCATGGGAATGAACATGACTGTCTTTGCTCCTGTAGAGCTACCATGGACTTGTTCTTATCATTTGCCATGTATCAGGTAGTTTCCATGGAGAAGGAAATGGGTTCAGGAGACATCAATTTGGGTGAACATAAATAGTGCTGTAGGAATGATGCAGATGTGAAAGATTCCTAAATATCGCATTGGTTGTGAATGCATTTTATAAAAGAATTTCAGGGTTTGGAAGCAATTTACAGGCTATATTAACTGGAATTTGCATGTTGTGTTAGTGTTTTGCTCATTGGGATAGCTTTACAAATCTGTTTTGTTTGCTGTAGTCAGATTGTATTAATCAAAATAGCGAGCACACTGCAGTGGGTTTTTAGGTAAAAGCAGTATATTTCACTGCCGTGATATGTGTATATTTTCTGGAGGTGGGATTAATGCTCTTGAATTTATTTTTTTTTCCCTGAAGCTTCAATAGTTGCAACAGTTAAAGTCAGATTTGGAACACATGAAGCAGAAGATGTTTGTTGTTAAAAAGACGAAACTAATAAAGCAGTACTAACTCATCCTTCTAATTCCTAACATAAGCTTTTGTTTTTACTGTGAGAACCAGGGCACAAACCATGTGCCATCTCGTGGCTTCTGTAGTCACTGCACTTGGTTTGACAGAGGACAAGCGTTCGCTGAAATATTTTTCCTGCCCTTTCTTTTCAACTCGCACACAAGCCCCGGTTGAGAAAAGAAGTGGGAAATGGGACTCTTAGTAGAGAGAAATAATGTTATAAGATACTGAAAATGTCTTGAGGTGAAGCATAGTAATGGGGGAATTTTTTTTTCCCTCTCTGTGCCCCATTTTCCACCAGATGATGTCATCCTTGAAGCAATTTGCTGTAATTGTTCATCACTAAATGAAAAGCTCTTTGCAATAGTGAAGTCAGCCCCTGCTTTTGTATTCTACTTGAATTTTGTAATTAAAACTATTAACACTGGCTACTGTGTCTTTTCAATAGAAGTTTTTAGCAGCGTAAAACAGGTCATAACTTAACTGGGCCCATTGTTTCACTTAACTAGTTTCAATACTAGGTTCAATATTTATTTATTTATTTATTTGATCAATATATCATCAGATTTTGCCTGGATTAGGAAGAAAAGCAACATAGTTAAACCCCTCTCCCTCAAAAAAGCAGGAAAAAACCCAACAAAGAAACCCACAACAAAAACAAACCAACAAATTATTTTGAAGCCCTATCTCATATATTTAAGAACATTTTTGTCCTCCTTGTGATTAATTTTGTGGCATAAATTAGCAGTTTGCCTATGCAAAGCTTTGAAGTATAATCTTTCACAGAGAATTAAAATGTTTTCCAACAGAAATATGGAATTATAGCCAGTAAGTCTCTGGAGCACTAGAGCCCAGGCAGGAGCAAATTTGGAAAGTAACATGGTATTTGTGTGATCAAGGGTTAACTGACAGATCAATTCACGTGTTAAAGAGCACACCAGACTACTTTCTGCAGAGGACCTGCTGTTTCTAGGAGAAGCCGGGAGAGCAGGGCTCCCTTTGCTGTGATACCATCTGCAGCAGGAGTACTGCAGAGAGCACAGACAGAAGTAACAGTTTAGAAAGCAAAACAGGATGGTAGATGGATGGAAGGAAGCAAGGGGTGTGCAAGCATTTGTCTGGCAGGTTTATGGTGGAACTGTGGCAAATTACAGAGATTTCATATTTCCAAGACTCCATACAGCAAATTTATAGTCTTACTGCTTGAACATCATCAAATCATATAAATATAATGGAAAAAATATATATCTATCTATATATACACAAAACGTTGAATGAGAACTGAAGATCTCTATATATTCATGCTTCTGACAATGATCCTGTTATGTCAGATCAGAACTGTAAAATAGGAGGATAAAGAAATGTTTTTTATCTACACAAATACTTTTCAGAACCCAGAACTCTCTCCCATGTGAAAAAACCCGCATTTCCAGTCATATAAACTATTGTGTAAGCACTAGCCAAGTCTGATCATAGTTGACTCTATCTTGATTTCAGCCAGAATTTTGCACTGAAATTCCTTGACTCCATCTGATAATTTGACACCTTTGAGTGACTCCTTCAGCTAAATCTCTTTTGCATGTGTTTTGGATCAGATATCACTTCATTATTGCTAAACGAGAAGGTTGTGATCTTTTACATATTAATCTTTAAAAAAACAGCAGCACAATTTGGCCTCTATGAGCAAATGCAATTTCCCTTTAGGCTCTGCATTGAATTGAAACAAAGAATTAGCAATGCACGCTTCAGTGTGATACTTAATATTAGGAAAAATGTTCTGTTCCAGTGGTCATAATTTCAGCTCTGAAATTTTAAAAGGGAGTCACACATCTACTGGGCAATAGAGAGGCAAGCTTGCATATGCAAAAAGCTCAAAAGTACAAAATGTAAAATATTGTATGAAATTAATAGATGAAGAATTGGAAAGTATTTGAGTTGCAGTTCAGGATTTTATAGTCCAGATCAGACCTCAGAAACTGGAGACAAGGCAAAAGAACAAATATTTTTGTGAGTACAAATGTTGGAGGAAGAAAAAAAAATATGAAAAGCAGCAAGGTATAAAAATGTAGAAATGAATGTATAAAGATTTCAAGCTCATATATTCTGTTTAATCTTCATAGCACATATATGCAGTCATTTATATTTTAGAGCCCTCCTCTGAAGGACTGCAGTCCACACTCCTGCACAAAGATGAGTCAATTTTGATTTAATGGGCTGTTGTTGGGGCCTTTGTCCAAGCTGGTCTTGGAAAACTCCAAGGATTGAAACTACACAGCCTCTCTGGACATCTTGTTCCAATAGTTGCATTCTTGTAGTTGCTGACAGGTTGACAGCTGTGTGATTTTAATTCAGATTTTTCTCCTTACAAATTTGATTCTCTGTTTTTTTCCAACTGGCCACAGTTGAGCACAGAAAAGAAAAAACAAGTTTTGTAAGATTGATACTGAAAAAATATCTTGAAAAAGACATCATTGTTCTGCCATTTTACATATCCCATTTATTTTAGGGAGTTTACCTTTAGGCCACTTATTATCATTATTAACTTTTCTAATTTATTTAGCATTATTTTTTCTGTGATGTTAATAACTGAGGATTGATTTCACCCTTCCTTGCTCCAACCTACAGTGCTTTATTTAATGTGTATTAAATTATTATGTACACTTTTTTTTCTGAAGATACTATGTAAATGCAAGTTATATTTAGCTCTTTTGCACACTTTCCTTTTTTTTTCCAACCACATGCTGACAGCAGTTAACTTCTGAAAACCTTCATTCTTGGCTCAAATCTTGCAGCCATTGAGGGAACAAGTAATGAATATCCTAAATTTTAGAAAACTTGTTGAAGCCAAGTGAGGAAGTGTAGGAAGCAAATCAGTAATTATCCAGTTTATTACTGAGAAAACATTTAAGAAGTTGATACGGGTCTCTAAATTTCTTTAAATTTTTGAAAATATTTCTCTTACTGCAGCAGGTTTAGCAGTTTAGCAGGCAATTATAATTCAAGGCCAACTTACTTTGCTGAAAACTACAAGTTGATCTTGCTTAACTTTTAATCCTTTTTTTCTTTTAAAGTGTGTGATTCTTGTAGTGCTCTTTAGTCTATACAGTGACCTTTTCAAGTATGCAATCACTTGCAAATTTATTTAAATAATGTATCTGTTACGGTCCTGGCTGATTGGCTGTACAATCACTGAACATTAACAACAGGGGCACAAGCTGGCATATGCAGGTAGTTTTATGTAAAACTAGATAGATAAAATTGTTGTATTTTCAATGTTATGGAAAAAATACTGTGTATTCATTGAACTGTTTCAGGAGGCTGATAGACTTAAATATTCACATGTTTTATTAACCCTTAGAAGCAGCACTAAAGGACTCTTCAGAAGAGAGAGAAAAAAAGGGGGACTCATTAAAGCCACTTCTAAAATAAATATATAGTGAAGATATTATTTACTGAAACCATCTAGGAAAGTGTCATGTGAAACTGCTCTTAATTATTTTATTTGATCAGTCCTTTTTCAAAATTTATTTAGATTTGTTGTATCCATTATTTTGAGTACTACTTCAAGGCTATCTTTTTAAATTTATTTGGTCAGGATAAACTTCATAAGGAACTTAAGAATTGCTATATTAGCATTAAAAATAATCAAAGCTGTATTTAAATAAGGTTAATTTAAATGTAAATGCACTTAGTGTAAATTGAAATGTTAATAATGTGCTGTAATTCATTGACTGGGATCAAAAGAATGTAAAAATTACTTTTGCATCAGGTGTTAACTATTGAACAGTAACAAAAAAACCCCACTTAATTTGAAAAGTCTGGTCTTCAAAGCATTCTTAAATTTCTTCAGTGTTTAAAAGTTTGCTTGACATCATGGAGAAACATAAATGGTGTTCTACAAGTGAAGCTGATGAAATTTTTCAATTTGATTTTGTAGCTCTTGATTCCGTGTTGACAAGTAACCCTCAGAGTTCTAAAAAAAAAAAAAAAGGGGGGGGGGGAAACCCCAACAACATGGAACTGGTAAAAAACACCCAGAGAACTGATAACACCTACTACTTTTATAATGGCTTGCTTCTACCTGTCCAAAACTCCCCCTCACTTGTAAGGGGGACAGCATTCCATTGACCTGTTTCTCCCTTCTCACTCTCCTGCTACTGGAGATCCTAGCATTGGGGATGCTTGCCAATGCTGGCATAAGGAATCTTGCTGGAAGCAGGGATGCTGGAGGGATGCTGGTGTATTGGTGTACATTATCAAACACTCAACACCCCTGTGGGCTTCAGGTGCTGCAGGCAGGGTCACTGTCCATAGGATATTACTGCACCTTGTGAAGATTTTTGCTGTAGCAAGGGCTCTGCTCTGAGAGAGACTGGATTTGACTGAAGCTACGTCTTGGCCTCATTAATTGTGTCTGGAAGAACTGGGAAAGAGCCCAAAGTAGCTCCTGCAGAGCACTTGGCTCCCTACAAGAACGTCATGCCACCTTCCCTGTGCCCTTCTGCAGTTTGTCCTTGGCAGTGGGGTTTAAACTGGATGCACAAAGGCACTCCAGGCAGAATGACACAGGGGGGCAGTGCCAGGCAATTATTGTGCATCAGATTTCAGCAGTAACTTCTTTTAATGATGCCTGAGCTATGTAGAAAATCTCAAAGGCACAACACAGACTTTCATCTCTTGTTTTGTTCTATATTTGTTGAAGTTAGCTCTTTACACCTTCTTCTGCAGAGACTTCTCCAGTACAGACACACTAAATGAAATGGCACTTTGGAAACCCACATGCCCTTTTTTATTGTTTTCATTTGGTACTAACAGCACAATAAATTGAAATCTGATGTTGCCATTAAGAGTATTCAGTAGGGGAAATGTTACCATCAGTCAAGTGTACCAGTTACAATAGCATGGGCTCATCTTAGAATGAGTTGTATTGTTACCCTTCTGCTCAATGTCCCTGACCATCTGGAGCTCACAGAGCTCCACCTGGGAGTGGGTGAGGAGGAGACTACAAGCTTATGAATCAGGATTAAAAGGAGGGCAGGGACAGGTGGCGTCATAGTGGGGGTCTGCTACAGGTCACCTAAACAGGAACACAACGCAGATGAGTCTCTCTATAGACAGTGAATCAGTCTCAGATTCACAGGCCCTGGTCCTCATAGGGGACTTCACCTTGATATCTGTTGGAGGGACAACATAGCAGGGCATTACCATTCCAGGAAATTACTGGAATCCGTTAATGGTAACTTCCTTCTCCAAGTGATAGACTAAACAATAAGGAGAGGTGCTGTTCTGAATGACTGTGGGAAAGTGGGGAATATGGAGCTCAAGGGCAGCCTGGGCTGCAGTGATCAGGAAATGTAAGAGTTGAAGTTACTGTTGATTTTCTTTGCTCATTGCTATTTCCAGCAAACTGTTCTTTTCTCAACCTGTGATCTTTAGCTTTTCAAGCCTCCAGCTCACCTCTCCACCTTGCTACAGGCAGAACGGGAAAGGGGGAGCAAGCAAGTCACACATAGTTTGAAGATTGTCAGTGGGAGCGCTAAATTAGGGAGTGCTTTTCCTAAACCACAGCAGCTGGGATCAACAGCTCAATGTCCAAATGGAGAGCACTGATGAGTGGTGTTCCTCAGGGGCTGGCATTGGGATCTTTTGTGGGTGACACGGACAGTGGAATTGAGGGCACCCTCAGCAAGCCTGTTAACAGCACCAAGGTAAGTGGTGTGATCAACACACTGGAAGTAAGGGATGCAATCCAGAGGGACCTGGACAGACTTGAGAGTTGAGCCTGTATCAGCCTCATGAAGTTCATCAAGGCCAAGTGAAAGGTCCTGCACATGGCTTGGGGCAATCCCAACTACCAGTACAGGCTAGGAGGAGAATTGGGATTGATAGCAGTTCTGGAGAGAAATATTAGGGGGTGTTGGTGGATGAGAAGCTCAACATGCCCCAGCAATGTGCACTCACAGCCCAGAAAGTCAAGCATGTCCAGGGCTGCGCCCAAAGCAGCGTGGGCAGCAGGGCCAGGGAAAGGACTCTGTACCTCTGCTCTTGTAGGACCCTCACCTGGAGTGTTGTATCCAGGTGTGGGACCTCCCACGTAAGAAGGATGTGGACATGTTGGAGAAAGTCTGGAGAAGGCCACAAAGATGCTCAGAGGGCTGGAGAACCTCTCCAATGAGGACAGTGTAAGACAGTTGAAGCTGTTTGTACTGGAAAAGAGAAGGCTCTGGGGAGAACCTCATGGCATCTTCCAGTACCAAAAGGGAGCCTATAAGAAAGATGGGAACAAACTTTTTGGCAGGGCCTGTTCTGGTAAGACAAGGGGTAATGGCTTTAAACAGAAAGCGGGTAGACTTGGATTAAGAATTGGGAGGAAATCCTTCATTATCAGGGTGGTGAGGCACTGGAACAGTTTGCCTTGACAACCTGTTGATGCCACTTTCCTGGTAGTGTTCAAGGCCAGGCTGAACAGGCCTCTGAGAAACCTGGTCCAGTGGAAAGTTCCCTGCCCATGGCAGAGGGCTTGGAACTAGGTGATCTAGTCCCTTCCACCCAAACTGTTAAAAAGTACTGTGGGTCTAAGGGTATTAGATAATGTGTACTTAATGGTAACCTTCAAAAAAATGTCCTATTTTAAAGGCTGTAAAAGGAATAATGTGTTTTACATTCAATTCACATTTATTTGCTGTTTTCATTATTATGTACTTTATCTCATTACTTTTAATTTCAACAAGAATATAATAAATTAAAATCTCTGATAATTTGGTCAATACTGTGATTAAGGGACTTTGGACTGTCACAGGACAGGGATGAGAAGTAAAATCCAAGGCCCGTTAAGTTGTGAATCCTGGTTTCTTTAATGAAATACAAAAATTAATTAACATAAATTTGCTAGATCCACTCATAGATACACTGGTGGCTTGTTTCTCCTTTACAGCACCATTCAAGCTGCACTTGAAAGTGGCTTGGCTATCCTATCTTCTTTTTAATATGTTTACCAACTCTCAGGTGGATGCTGAAGCATTTTGTAACAGAACTGCTAACAATTTGCATTAGAGAATCTCTTGGTGAAGGTCTGAAAATGTATTCCTTGGTACCTGAAATACTTAAAATAATAGTAAAATACCAATAAAATGTGTCACGTCTCAGCCACAGGAATGGAAGTATAATCAGAAGCTTGAATATTAGAGTCTGAAACAAACACATGTGGAGAGTGAAGAAGGGAAAGGTGAAGGTGGAAGAGACCAGAACCAGTTGGAGCAGCTGGCATGAGGACAAAGAAACCTGTACCTCATGCAGCTCTGTTTGGGAATCTGAATCAAGTGGATGTAGAAAAGGATCAACATTTCTTTTTGTATTACTGATGCTATAACAAATATATAGATATATATAGGAAATGTTTAAGTGTATTTCAAGGAAAAACTCTGGTTAAGATAAATTATAGTCTTAGTAAAAACCAAAGTTCCTTAACTGGAGAAAGTAATTATAATTATTACATCATAGCTGTCACAGCTGAATTTGATATTGTCATGGTTTAACCCCAGTCAGCAGCTCAGCCCCACAGCCACTCACTTGCTCCCCTCACTGGGATCAGGGAGAGAACTGGAAAGATCAAAGTGAGAAAACTCGTGGTTGAAATAAGGACAGTTTAAATCAAATGCTGCTTGTGCAAGCAAAACAAAACAAGGAATTCATGCACCACTGACAACAGGCAGTTGTTCAGCCATCCCTAGGACAACAGTCCATCATGCTTAATGGGAACTTGGGAAGAAAAGCATAATTTCCAAATGTCCTCCACTTCCTCCTTCTCCCCTGACTTTACCTGTAGAGCATGTTGCCCTGTGGTCTGGAATATCCCTGTGGTCAGTCAGGGTCAGCTGTCCCAGCTCTGTCCCCTCCCAGCTTCTTATGCACCCCCAGCCCCCTCGCTGGTGGGGTGGTTGAGGAGCAGAAAAGCCCTCAGCTCTGTGTGAGCACTGCTCAGCAGTAATTAACCATCCTTGTGTTACCAACACTGTTTCCAGCAAAAATCCAAAACACAGCCCTGTACCAGCTACTATGAAGAAAACTATCTCTGGCATAGCTAAAACCAGCAAAGGTGGGCAGAACTGATAACATCTTTTACTATTAAAATGGCTTGATTCTGTCTGTACAAATGTTTCTCACTGTGTAACTTCAAAAAATTTTAAATGTTAAACTAAAATTTTCCATGCCCTGTGTCTGCTTCAAGCTAGCTGATCTGACCATTTTTTATCCATAATAATTTAGTCATTTATGGACTGATATTTCTGTATTTCTGACATTCCAGCATTTCTAGAAGAGCCAGATTATTTTCTTTAATGGTGGTGCTTTTGAAAATGCAAACAAATTTGGCTGAGTTACAATCCAGAATTCACAAAGACTCTCCATATATTTGCTAGAGATAATAATTAAGTCTTCAAAGAGCTATTTTTTCTTGCACATGCTGAACGTTCTTACTGCTCCCACTGCTAACCAAAGTGCATGGGTATTATTTTTCCAGGGATTAAGCATGATTAACTTCAAGATGAAGTTAGTCTTTTGCCATAACAAGTCACTCCATCCTTGGATGTATATGTTTATTGGAACTGAAAGCACAGAGTCTTTCTGTTCTGTCCCCCAGTATAATAAGTGTGACTGAGAAACAGATTGAGTTTTGGAACAGCTCTGTGTTAACACAGCCACATTTTGAGTTGGAGTAGCTTTGAAACTGGGCATTAGTGGTTATATAAATCCATCTGTCTTGATGGGTTCTATGAAAGACAGGACAAGGAAAGTGCAGCTGGGAACCAGGAGGGGAGAGAGGAAACATAATGACTCAGATAACAAACTCTAGGGCAAACTGGAGCACAGGGAAATAAGAAAAGACCAACGAACAAACAAACGCAAACCGAAAATGTAAACTCACTTTCACACTAATTTTGGATGTTTGACTTATTCATGCTTGATAATTCAGGATTTGCTCAGCCTTGTAAAACAGGTGAAGTGTATGAGAAAAATCATGTTGACATCAGATGCATTTTTAGTGGTTTTTTTATCTTGTTGCAAATTAGACCCAAGGCTTTCAACTTCAATAGTGAGAAAACTAGGCATATGCAATGACCACAGGTGATAATGTTATTTTAAATGGCCTCCCTAGTGAAACATAGAAACACTTTGCCAGAAGAGCTGGTCAAAGCCAGCAGTCAGGAATAAGTAAATTATTTCATCCATAAGATCTTGATCGTCTGTACACACTGTTGTGCAGCAGACGGGGCAGGAGTCTTGAAAACAGTTTCATCCAGATAACCCAAATAAAATTCCAAAGGAGAACAGAAAACAATTGTATTCTTTGCTGTTCCTAAGATATCACAAATTATCTATTTTCTTCAGACCAAGGAATATGCTTTGCCCAGTTAAACAGTAGGTACATCTGACATTCCATATGGGTAAGTGACTTTAATGATCATTCTGGAAAGCTTAATCAGCTGACAAATATAACATCTGTTTACATATCTCCATTAGAGATAACTAACAATCTTTTCAAAGTTACCCTCAGGGTCTGGGGAGATAATCGTAGTTCATTACGGGAGAAATTGGGGATTTTTCTTTTTGTAGTTAACATCAATAACTACAGAATTGCAAAAAGTCTAGTAAAATATGGAAATTACCACAATCAGAATGATTTAGAATCTGATGGGATCTGCCTCTAGAAGCAGAAATGTGACTGTAATAAAGATGGGAATACTAAAAACCAGATTCTGAACAGCTTTTGACTGTTTAAATATGGTGTTTATTTGCATACGGGCAGGGAGAGAGAGCTTTAATTTTCTCTGTCTTCTCATCAGTCATAGCCAGTGCAGTGCATGCATGCTAAGGTACAGATCAGTGCAGTGTTCAGTGTCCAGCCCAGTTTTGTTCTGTTCATTGTGTCACTCAGCCCTTTGTGAGACAGGGTTAAAGTCAGAGCAAATAGGGACCTTTCCTCAATGAATAAATTTTGCTTATTAGAAATAGACTAAGTGGGCTGTAATGTGCTTCCAAGTTTCTAGATTCAAACTATGAGAGGAAATTGATTACTTTTCAGGATTTAAGCTTAATTGGGTCTGAATTGTTGCCTTTTGAACGCTATGATATATTTACATTTTACAGATGGATTGACAGCTCTTGTGAGGGAAAAAATGTAATTGAAAATAATTACCACATTGGCAGTGTTGGCCAGCTGGTGAACATGGTGAGCATTTCTCTTACAGGTTAGTTCAATTAAAATTCTACAGTCCCAGAAAAAAGCATGTGCTATTTATTAATCTTTTTGCTGTGTTTGAGCCCACTGGTTTATGCTGAGCCCTCTAGGTCACTAGAGAAGCAAGGTTTTCTCTCTAACCCTTTTTGTGATGACTGGAACCAACTGTTAAGGTCCTACTATCAAAAATCTTTCATGTATCCTGATATGCACCAATCCCAAAGCACTCCAGACTTGTAGGTATATTTTTTACAGTTTTCCAGAGGTTTGACAGTCAAAGCAAAGAGATGTTAACATTGCAAATGAGATTTATAAAATAATACTTTGTTTTAAGCTACACTAGCACCCAGTTCCTTCCCTCAACAGATGAATGCCCTAATCAGTCAGCCAAATCCTTTCTTCCATGCTGGACCCAAACTGAGAGCAGAGCTCTGCCATGAAGTTTTTCAAGGGGTTGCGTGGGGGTGAATGCTGTTCATGAATTGGCTGCAGAGATGGAACAGGTGGTCCTGGTGAGCACCAAGTTGACCGTAACTGCCCTTGCAGCAAAAGAGGCCAAGAGTTCCCTAGGCTGCTCTGAGCTGAGCCAGCAGGCTGAGGGAGATGATACTTCCCCTCTAGTTAGCACTGGTTCCTTTCCACCCCAGCTATTCCGTGATTCTGTGAATGAGGTCTACATGAAACCATGCACACTGTCCTTGGGTTGCTGGCAGGAGTAAACAGAAAAGCAGGCTGCTCAACTGGAGCAGTTTTGTTGGGTAACTAGGGAGGATACCAGAAAATGTATTTTTGACTGCCCTTGTACTTACTACTTGTTAATGTCAGTAGATTTTGCTGAATGGTTTTTAATTTGGAAAAGGTTCTGGAGGTGGCTAAGTTCATCTCACAGGGAGAGATTTTAAAAAAAAAGACAGTAACACATCCCATATGTTAGTTACCTGTCCATGTAGACACACAAAAAACAAGGTTATGTGCCTGACCATTTCTCCTTATACAGTGGGGAAGAGTCAGGTTGGTCACTTCAGTTTGGAGGCGAAGTTCAAAGTAAATGTCATGGAATTTATGGATGTTACATGTTTTACCTAAAGAAGTATAGTAGATCCCAGATGTTGTGTTGTGGTGTTAAAGAAGAAAAGTCTATAATGATGGATCAACATAATGATTGGTTTTATTTTGTTGGTTTTTTTCTTTTTTTCCTGTCAAAACCAGAATGTATCTTGCATTATTTTTTGATGCTCAGAAAACAGAAGAACATGAAACAACTTTCAGTCTACCTTTTGAGGAAGTGATTAGGGTAGGACTCAGATTCTGGAAGGTGTGTGTTTGAGAATGGGGAATCAATGTCAAGTGTTTTCAACCTTAGTTTAGAAGTGACAAAGATCATCAAGTCTTGGGTTTATTTATTTATTTATTTATTTATTTATATATAGGAATAATATTTATAGTCTCAGAGCTCTGGTATTCATCTGCTCTCTTCCATGACACATTTAAGTTAGAGTTGCAAACAATTCCATCCATAATGAATTGTTATCAGCCAAAATGAATCTAGATTGGGTTCAGGGAGGAAGTACCTGGATGTTATGCTATTGCTGTCATTAGTGACCAAGCTAAAATCCGCTAAGATGAGCTTAGGTAAGACATCCTGCACTCACTGTCAGGCTTTTCTTACTAAGGATAAGAACTCTATTTTTTTTTTTTTTTTTGGCCGTGCTGTATCCACTTCTTTTTGAAGACAGCCATCCAAGCACAGAGGGTATCATCACTTTTGGCCAGGATTGTCTGGTTTTAATGGTCATCTTGGTCGGAATACTGGACCAAGATACTCTGAAGAGTGGAAAGGCTTGATTTTAGGTCAAGATCTGTTGATCTTGTGAATCTGTTGAGTCATACTGAGTAAGCTCAAGACTGTCTGTTAGACTCCATGGACACTTTACCTTGGGTGGATCAATATATGGAAAATATATATCTGCTGTGGAAAATTAAATTCTACTTCAGAAGTTTTGTAAATATATCTTTTTATTTTGCTTTCCTTTTTTGAACAGGTAAATCAAATGAAATATGAGTCTTGGTGTGTATTTTGTGTTAGCTGAAGCAGAAGACAACCTCTTTCAGTAAGGGCAAAATATTAACTTCTAATACTGATTTAGTATGAACCTCTGTTTTAATTGGGCACGTAGATTACTTTTGGATGGCAAATACATATATGTATGTATTTTGTAAAGATCTGCTGACAGATCTTTACAAAAGATTTCTGTTCAAAGAAAAAGGAATCTCAATTGTCTTAGAAGAGAAAAATAATGAAGATAACTGAAGGTCATAGAAGACATTCAATAGAAAAGTTATTTGCATGGCTTTATGTAGATAATTGGTTTTTGAATTTTGCTGCCAAAATTCCAGGTATTTTATACCTGCAAAAGTTTTGTGAATTATTTTGTTGTGAGGAGATAAAAATCTCTGAATATTTTCTAAATCTACCCAGGTTACTTTCAACTTGGAACACAAAGTTTGTAACTCGCAAGTACGCATGTGTGTCCTCAAATATCACAGAAAACCCAGGAGCAGCGCTGAGGAACACATTTAGTGCAGGGAGCTTGGTGTGGAGCTTCTGTTGAACCTGCAGGTTGAGCTCTGGGGGCGGGGGCTTGAGCCAAGAGGCTGTGAACAGCTGAGCCTTCACACTACAAAGGGCACCTGTGGCCCATCCCAGTGACTGGAAACAGCAGGAGCCAATGACTCCAGATTTCCCAGCATTTAGACCATAAGGGAGTAAAAGCCCTGGGGTTATAATGTTTGGGGTCCTTCCTCAAAGCTACCAGCTCAGGCTGTTGTTTTGTTCTTTATTTCACCAAGTTATTGCACCCAGATTAAATTGTTTTAAGGATCTAGATACCTGAGACACTGCTATGGAGAACCGGTAAGGAAACCTGGTGTGGCAGTCTGGGTTTAGGAGTGTGTTGCTGTGAAGGTTTCAGCTCAGGTGGAGCGAGTGTGACTGTCTGAATTGCTCTAGTATGTTAGGTTTCCTTAACAGCGGGTCCTCCAGGAACTGTGTTAGTGCTCTTGATTCCTTGCTGCCTTGAATTTGTGAGGCAAGACCGGGCAGAACATAGCTGTAGTAGGGACCATTTGCTGCAGGGCAGTCCTGGAGCTGAGCCTGCTGGCCCCAGACTGGACTGAAATGGGGTCTGGGTGTAAGGGTAGCACATCGGGAGGTGGACGGGAACAATCATCCTCACAGAGCCCTCAGGGCCCCAACACTCCTGCTGGTTTTAAATTATCCAAAAGGACTCTGCAAGCAATAAAGGATTTAGAAATTTTGCAGTTAAACCCTCAACTCTGTCAAACAAATACTTTGCCTACAGACTTCAAACACCTAATCCAATGATAATCTACTGACAGCTGCCAAAAGTTGTTGACAACAAATGTGTTATTTCTTTTCTAAAACAGAACAGACCATTAGTATTTAATGCAATTTGTTGGTTTCTTTTGCCATGTTGGATGTCCTAGGACAATAAGTATGAGGCAAATTTATTTTGGATTTCTTTTTTTTATAAATTCTTCATTTTTCTCACATTCTGCTTGTAGGTAGATACATAGTGTGAATTTTCCAGACTGAAATAGTTGGTCTTCACCTGCCAAGATCTGCAGTTAGCATTATTTTAAAAACAGTTGGGAGGAAACAGTTAGGTAAGCAAGACTGACCTGACTCTAGTTTTGGAAATATGAAACAATTGTCCATTCTACCAAATAATTAGCTTCATTTACATTAAAGTAATTTTCTCATGTGATTTATATTTTCTGGGACACCAAAGACTGAGTGACCAGTTAAACATCAAAATATGTGCTCGGGGACACTTGTTGAGCAAAGGAAGTATTTGCAGTACTTCTGTGGTTTTAATAAGCTGGAAAGCTTGTTCTGGATCACATTCATAATATTTTTTTTTCCTCTAACATCTGATCACACCTTCATTTCTGCAGCTTGTGTTAAATGGTCCTTGCCTTTTGCTCTGAAGTTTGGCTTCTCTGTAATCATGCGTTTAAGTAGATGGTCAGCTGGATTTGCCTCTGAGCACCTTTTCTGGCTCAAATGACATCACATGCTCCAGTCCACTGACCTTCTTCACTTGACTCCAGTTTGTTCATCTCTCTTTTTCTACCCAAAAGAGACATAGTACTTCAGAAGCGTTTTCATAAGTCTCAGCAAAGTGAAGAGGCACTTTCCTTGATGTCCTTCCTATACTCCCACTAACCATGCAAACCACTGTATGGTTTACCTTAATTGCTGTAAGGACACACTGCTGCTTCCTGTTCAACTTGTCCATCAGGCCCTCGGCTTCTTCTCTGCAAGTCTGCTTCCAGCCACTCAGTCCCCAGCCAGTTCTGTTGCATGGGAGTATTCCTCCCAAGGTGCCAGATTTCACATTTCCTTCCTTTAATTTCATCAATATTCTTCAAGTATGCCTCTCAAATTTGTCAAGATTTCTGTGAATGACAGAGATTCTGATCAGTAGATCAAAGGTCCCTCCAGGTTGTGAACTGTGAACTTTTTGTTTTGTTTTGTTTTGTAATCATCCCACAGATGGAAATTAAGAAGCCTTTTAGTTTCCCAGATGCTCCTCTTACCCTTCTTGAAGATGGATATGATATTTGTATTTTTCAGTTACCAAGGCTCCTCCTGATACCACACCCTTTCTACAATGAGAGAGGTCTCAATACAATGTTGGCAAAGTTTCATAAGCACTTTTGGATGCCTCCCATCCTGTTCCATGGACTTTGTGCATCCAGTTTACCTAAGTGGTCTCTAGCTTCATATTCTTGTGTTGTGGGTAGCACTTCCAGCTCTGGACTCTACTGGTTGTTGTAGGGTCTAGGGAGGCTGGAAAGCAGACCTTGCCTATAAACACTGAGAAAGTAAAGTCACTTCACAACAAAGGCTTCTCCATGTCTTTGTCACTATATTGCCACATTTCTCTTCGTCTTCCTTGTGTTGCTGGTGTACCTGTGTGTCGCCTTGCTTTCCAGCCTTCTAGTTTTGGAGTCAGAACTTTCAGACACTTTAATGTAAACGAAGCAATGTTTCCCTGTAGTTATGTATTTAGTTTACATTCCTTTCTGTAGGAAGGACAATTGATGGACACTTTCTAAGACCAGTGGAATTGAAAAGGTTGAACCTCAATCTTCCAATGTGATCTCTTTTCTAAAAATCTATATTAGCTGAAAGAAAAATTAAACTTCCTCTTTTCCTGCTCCGACTCCGTGGTGGTCACTGCATCTCCCTTGTGATGGTAGCACCCATACCTAGAGGAAGCTTTTTTTGTTACCCTTCATGTCCAGCTCCAGTTTTGATTTCAGTAGCGCTCCAGTAGCTCTCTTTCTAGAGAATAGCTTTTACTTTAAGTAACAATGTATGCTCAGTTTCACTACTACAAAATACTTTCTGAGAAGCACTAAGTAATAGTCCCTTATTTCTTCCTAATGATAAAATTTTCATTGAACTCTTCCTCTAAAACTTTCTGCATTGCCTTCACAAGTCTCTACATTCATTAGCTGAAAGTGATCTGGAGCAGGGTTGTTGATAACTGCTTTTTTTTCCCTGTTGTAATTTTTTGCAATCATTATATCTATTTAGGAACATATTTAGAAACAGTTTTTTTGGCATAAAAGCAATTTACTAATCAGTCATTAGTCATAAGGGAACAAAATTATGTCTGATTGAAATGGAAGATGAACATGTCATCGTGAACTGGTTAAAAATATACTTTCACATTTGAATGAAGTTTTATTTTCAATAAAGACTCATGCACTGTGTAGACAAAAATTCAGGAGAAGTGCTGTCCACTCTTCCAGAGGTATCTTCCAATGGTAATGTTTTTTTCTTCTGATACCATCACATGCATGTAAATTTATTTATTTTCATCTCCTGAGCTATATTTATATATACATTATAGAATAATTATAACCATAACCTCCAACTAGGCTGCCAATTTAAGTTTTCTTCTGGCTACAGTGACCAAGTTCAATTAACAATTCACTTCAGAGGAACATTTCTTCTTTACTATAGTAATTGCTTACAATATTTTTTCCATTTCTTTCTTTGAGACGACTAACATTGTTTTGTGGAATTCAAGTAAAATGTACATATAAATGATTTATGTAGATAAAATGAAATCCTTTGCATAAATGAAGATATTGGTGTATCATACTCTTAAGAAACAGTACAGAGAAGAATAGCCATGGAGTATTGCTGTAATATACTTGGGAACAATGTAATCTAATGTTAGTGAAATCAAACTGGACACAAAGTCTAATATATCAAAAGGGGGTAAAAAATTCTATAGCACAGAATGGTATCAGCATCATATTCTTTACTGAATGATAAAGAGATTGAGTTTTAAGGTATACCACGTGATGCTAAAAAACCCCAAATTGCACAAAGGTTCTCTTAAATTACTCCTGAAGTACTCCAGGACATTGATGAAATTCATATAGTTTGCCAAGAACCTGCTTTCTAGGACCTAAAGGGGTGCAGGAAGGATGGACAGGGACTTTCCACAAGGGTACGTGGTGATAGAGCAAGGGGAAATGGCCTGAAGATGAAGGAGGAAGGGTTTGATAGGGTGAAGAAATTCTTTACTGTGAGGAAACGGGGCAGCTTGCCCAGAGAGCTTGTGGATGCTGTGTGGTGGGAGTGTTAAAAACCAGGAGGGATGGGGCAAAGTCTAGTGGAAGGTGTCTCTGCCTATGGCAGAGGAGTTGAAAACTAGATGATTTTTAAGGTCCCTTTCAATTCTAATAATTAAAAAATTATATAGTTCTTTAAATTACCAAGGCTTCAATTTCAGGTTGCTCATTTCTTCTGGCCTTATTTCTTCCAATCACACTTGCCATTTGAAATCAGAAAAGCAAAGTATCTGACATTTCTACCAAAAGGAGAAAGAGGCCAGATTTGTTTGAATTACCTAAAAGTAATTTGTCACTTGACAATAAACAATAACTTTTTCCTTCAGAAGCTAATATCCTTTCTTTGTGGTCTTATTATGTAGAACAGATTATTTTCCTTCATACAGCAAGTGTTTCCAGGAGAATTCATGTGTTTTGTAATGGAGGGTTTCTTTCCTGGCTTTCTGATGTTAAAAAACCCCCAAACATCCTCACAATTAGGTTTTCTCTTCCTAAAACTGAGTAGCTATGAATAGCAGGCTGTGCTTACATCAATTTATATGGAGAAACTACTTTTTATCTTAGCCATTAGCTTGCTTTCCTTTATTTGTGCAGTGCTAGCCTGAGAATTGTGGCTGGTATGACCTGCTGTACAACACAGTCTCTAAAATTCTAGCTTGTCCATCCTGCATTAAGCTCAAAAACTTCTTCAAAGGAGAGAGCAATGGGTCCAGCCTTGGAGGTCACTTAGTGTAGATAAAATGTGATGTTATTTTTGAGGCTCCAAATAATGCCAACAGCTTGGTTTTACTCTTCCAAGTAATGAAGACATTTTAGAGCAACTCTGTATATGGGTAAAGCTACTTTCATTATAGAGCTATCAGGGGCTCATCTTGCTTCCAAATCACCCTTTCTTGTTTCAGAGACTGAAACAGGAAAATGTCTGCCATTTAAATACACAGCACATTGACTTGTATGTAATTCTTTTGCAAAAACCTGCTAGCATATTTCTGTTTGGGAAATATTTTTTAGATAATGTTTTCAACTGAAATGAAATCTCAAGGGTGGCCATGTATGTATGAACTGTAGAGAAACAAGACTGATTTTGTTATTCCTTTAATATTAAATCAGTTATGTTCCATCAAATGGTTTTGCTTTTGTTCTGAAGTTCATGTTAGTCTGTTAAGTCTTTGCTTTTCAAAGGCTGAAGAGAGCCTTAGTAATTTGAAGAGTTCACTTAGTAACTTGAATTCTTGGTAGCGTATGCTCTAAACCTTGTCTTTTTTTGGCTGCGATGTGTGGTCACATCTTTCTGCCTTCCATCTGCAGTGGAAACGTATAACTGGTCCATAACAAGACAGTGACGGAACTGTGTCAAACTCTTCAAAAATATATTAAGAACATAACACAAATAGCTTCATAGGGAAGAAATAATGTCTCATTGTCTGCTCATAAATTTAAGTTTTTTCAAAATAAATCTATTGGGAAGTAATCAGTTAGAAAGACAATATTGTTAAAAGCACTACACCTCAAAAAGATTGTCTGAGCCAGCTAATTGGCATTTTTATTTTCTACATGGATAGCCAGCATTGGAATAAAACTTCTAGCTTGGTTATATTGTCCTCTTCCTTTATACAGTTCACACTGTGCATGTATCTGTATGTGGTATAACTGTAATAAGGCTCCTGATTAGCTCATTCTATGGATAAATGCTGGGTATTCGTGGCATACTTTACTGCTTACATTGCAGTCTGAATGGAGACCTGGCATAGTTGAATTTCTTTTTCTAAATCAAAAACTACCTGTTGTAAATAGGTGCATCCCCAGCTCCCTCACCATTGTGGCAATACGTGGAGGAGAGAAGGTTTTGGCTCTGTGTAATCCCTGCTCAGCAATAACAAAAATGTCAGCCTTAAATTATCAACACTGTGTTCAGCACAAATCCCAAATACAGCCCCATACTGCAGTGTGAAGAAAATTACCTCTACTCCAGCTGAATCCAGCCCACACCTCTACCTGAAAAATGCAGGTCCAGTAAGGGAAGTTCCTGTATTGGCATGGAAATGCTCTTTTATTCCACTCCACTGAAAAAATTTTATGACTCTTTGATTCACTTGGATGTGAAATTGGCAAACCTGCTGCACTGTGCTCCACCAGCTTTGACATGATTGACTATGACTTAATATTCCCAGCTGAGGGTTGTTTTCTTCTCTTGATATAGTTCCCTTCCAAACACTTGTCATTTTTCTCTTTCATTGGATCTTGATTTCTAAGTGATTGTCCTTATGTTAACCCTAGGACATGCAGCTAACACTGAAAATGGATATGTTTGTTTGTAGCTCCTTAAGCTCTTCTAGCCTCTGATAAAAATGAAAAGAACATGCCCTTGATCATGCAGGCAGATATGTTGTGCAGGCAGCTGTGTCTCAGTGCTGTGCAATTTTTTTTCTGCAAAACATCCAAGACTGACACCTATCCTGTTGTGTAAAGATATGGGGATCACACTTTTTTTTTTTTTTTTTTTTAAGTAAGCAAAATATTACTCTTGACAATCATTGATAGATTTTCAGTGAAATTTCCTTAATGGTGAATTTTTAAATACCTGTCTTTTATTATATTTTTCATCTTCTACAGTTTTATTTTTGGTGTTGTACGCATGCTTCTTGCGTTGAATACCAAGAAGACAGGAGTAATAGACCTGAAATAGAAGCTGAGTTGTTTTATTTCAGCTGTGTCTTTCCCCACTTCTTACTTTCTGGTTTCATTAAATGAAGTGTTATTGTTTGGTTTTGGAGGGAGTTTTTTTCCATTTTGCATGTGAATAGCAATGGAAATCCAATTATTTGTCCAAGATTTCCTAGGTATGCTATGGTAGCAATGAATTATGCTGGATCAGTTGGCTCCTGGCCTAGTCTTGGACTAATCACAACTATTCCTTTTAGCCCATGTCACCACTGAGAATATTATTTCTATACAAGATTATCATTCAGTAACCAATAAACCAAACAAAAAACTTGCAAAGAAATTGCCTGTGTCTTTTTTCAGTAGTTTTGCTATCGTGTTAGTAATTGGTCATATTATTTTTCCTTCAAGAAAAGTATTTATAGAAAATTAGGATCTCTAAAAGGTTGGTCCAGTCCAGGTTTATTACTTTTCTTTTATTCTATATTTTTTTATGGTTGCATAACATTGCATTCTTGGTTGGAGGGAAAAATCTGTTACTACATCTAAATCATCTTTGCCCATGATTCTAGCTTCCCTTTCAGAACTCTATTAATAATTTTTGTTTCCCATATGCACTTTTTCTTTCCCATATGCACATTTTCGCCTGAAGCAAACTATTCTCAGCATTTATTTTTGGTGTATATCCAACATCGCTGTAATCCAGTTACAGTTATTTGTGCTGGTACAATATCAGCTAAATCTATTTGCTCCATTTTGTCATGCCTACTTAATATTTTAAAAAGAAAATTAGTGAGATTTTTCCACAACAGTATTGGGTCAAACACAGTTCGCATCGTGTTATCATACAATATTCAGTTTTTCTTTGTGCACCAGTTACTATCAAATTAGGATGACAGTTGGGCATGTGGATTTGAGCCATGTGTTAATCCAAGTTCATCCAGAGGTGCGTGCCATCCTCTTTAATACAACGGTTCAACTACAGCGGATGAAATTGCATTATCTTTTGAATCCATCTTACCATGTTGTCTGGCAATTAGTTGCACATATGTATCCTATATTCAAGTGTTTTTGTCTCACATAGGCAGTCGCAACCTTTGAAAAAAGTACTGAAAATAAAATTATTTATTTATAGGAATTCTTTCCTTTACTAATTTTTAAAGTATGAGATACCCTAGGGACCTACCCAACACTTCTAGGCTATGTTCAGTGGTATCAAATTCTTTAGAAACACCCCACCACCACCCCCTCCCTCCCCCCCCCGCCCTTTTTCTACATTCTGATAAGAGGCTATTTCAAATATACTGCTTAACATTAATGTTACAGTCAAAAGGATGCCATTATAGTCCTGCATTGTTCTGGCTGGGATGCACTAAGCTTGGTAAAAGATCTTCTACTGCTTTAAAATATAGGGCTAGGGAGGTTTGTGATAGACATTTTAGTGCTCTAGCACCATTGACTTTATCCAAAATTCTGTGTGTAGGTAGTCTATTGACTATTTCTGGTCATGAAATATGTAGATCCTTTATGCTCCTCCATCCTATTGTAGCCATTGACTTGCCCTGTTTTTTACATTTATTGTGTATTATTTTAAGTAGCTTTTTACAATTTGTTTGGGTTTTTTGGTTACTTTTGCAATTATCCAGATTTCTCCAAATAACTTTGAAAGATCTATTAAAGCTTCTTCTTTTTTTGGTTGTTTGTTGGTTTGGTTGTTTGTTGGTTTTGGCCTTTTTTTTTTTTTATTCTGACTGGCATTTGAGAAAGCTGGAATAACATCAGGATAGTCTGGGGTGAATTAGGCAGCTTGCTATGTGACCAAAAGACTGATGGTTTTAAGGTGATAGACACTGCTAATATAGGTCTACAATGGTGGAAACAAAAACTGAATTTGGCTTTATTAGTGTTTTGTTTTCTATATGTATATGGTACAGTTACAGTTCTATATATATGATGTATAATTTCACATAAAGTCAATATATATATTTCTTTAATTGAGGTATTCCTGCTGGAAATGGTGCAGTAATGACTTGAATTACCTTCTGGTAGACAAGTTTTTAGGTGCTCAGGGTTGAATTTCCCTTGAGCACTAGAGGAAAGCAGCTTTCTGGACAGCTCGCACACCTTCACTTCTTATGCTTGAGTAAAACTGCAAAAGATGAATTCAGGCTTATGTAACTTTACATTTACTTTACACATAGCAATGATTTCCTTGTAGACTCCCTTAGCTCAGGCTTTTAAGTACTGGCTTCCACATCTATGCTTGCAATTCAAAAGTGCATTAATATTTCTTTTTCAAACATGAAGTGACCTTAATTCTATGCCAAGCTCCGTAAGTTATTGCAGTTGGGTTTTTGTTATGTGAGAATTTATGGTGTATGATTATGGCTGTTCAGTGAAGTTCTGAATAAACCTTGCATTATCACATCAGTTTAGTATAACTGGGACAAGCATCTTGAATGGAAATACAGCTAAAACTGATGTGAGTTTCATATGCAGCAATTTGAACTACAGCGTTGTCAAAATATTTTCTCCACTGTTAGAGCATTGCCATATTTTTTTAAAAAATCAAGAATTACTGCCAGGATTTATTGTTATGCATTTTAGCAATGTCTACGTTTTGAGGAATCCTAGGTTAGCTATGTAGGAGGAATTAAATAACTGAATCAAGTTTATTTGCATCAATGCATTTGTGGAAATTCATTTATCTCACTTGAAAGCGTATTTGCAGATAGTCATAGTTGTCTTTGAAGTCTTTAAAGTATTTTCTTTTTAGACTTCGTAATAGTAAAACTATATATATTACTAATTCTTTTTGATTTCTGTCTGTACTTAAATCCTAGTTGAATGCCAACAAACACAGAAGTATTGTTACACATTCCTGTATTTGTTTTTAGAAATCAATTTATCTCCTATAGTTAAATGTACCTGAAATACGCTTAAGTTAAAAGAAAATCTAAAAGGAGTACACATATATACAAGTTCATGATCCAGTGAGTGTGTAACGGGCCTAAGGATTTAGGTACCTGACACTGGAGAACACCACTAAAAATCTCAAGGTGCTTGGAACAATTGGACCAGATTTATTCACTTTACACTTCTGTCACTTCTATAAGAAGAAATAAAAGAAAATACTTGCAAAGAAAGAATTCAGGATAATTTAAGGAAAAGAGATTGTATTAGGAGGAAAAACCCAAGAGGGGATTGACAGAAAACTCTGTACAGAAGGTTATTGGCAAGCACCAAGTAATTTTTAAGGAGTGAAAAACAGAATAGAAAATGATGCATCAATCAGAATTTTGAGGTTCTTACATGCAAAAAATATATTCACTTTACATATACAAGATGCTGGAGAGTTGTTAATTTGTGGCATAGGTCTCTTTGGCTTTATTTTTAAATTCAGCCTCTTGCTCTCTCCACTGTGTTTGTGCATGCTAGCCTGTGCACATTAGCACATACCGACGTTCATGCTGTGGTTTAGCATTTAGGGCAGATAACATTCTTGCCGGACTTGTCATTTGCATCTTCTGATGCAATTTTGTTGACAAGGTCTTTTCAGGCATGCAGGGGAAAAACACTCCCGCGTCTGTTTGGATCATTGGTAAAGGAGAATCTTTTTCAGTACTTTGTCTAGATGCTATTTCCACAAGAAAGCACTTTGTCTGTAAAGCTTGTACATATAAATGTGCTTCAGCAGGGTGCCTGTGACTCGTGTCAGGGTCAGCTAGAAAATGACTAAATCTTCCTGAAAATTGCAAGAGTGGTTTTTGTTGGTAGCTGGATTTTTTTTTTTTTTTCCTCCCCTTCCCGTGGTTTGTCATCCAGAAAGGGATGCAGGCGTGCATCCCAGCCACGCAGAGCATTGATTGCTTCTGCCTGCAGCGGGGATGCTGTCAAGTGGCTGCGCGAGTGGAGTCCAGCATTGACACGGGGCTGCTGGGCAGCGGCCCCCGCCGGCCCCGGCCCCGGCCGCCGCCATGCCCCGCCGCTAGCCCGCGCTGCCCCGCCTTGAGCCAGGGCTGCTCCCAG
>VZUI01076407.1:0-71098 GCA_013401135.1 Cettia cetti
CAGCCCCGGGGGCGCTCCCGCCCTCAGCGCCCAACCGCGAGCAACGGCGCCCCCTGCCGGCCGCGCGCGCGCACCGCACCCGCCCGCCCGGCCTCTCCCGGCCGCCGCTGCCCGCACGGTGCCGCGCTGGAAACAGACAGACAGACAGACAAACAAACAAACATCCGCAAGTGCCGTTGTCTATTGGCAGCGCACTTTCGACTAAGAGCAACAAAAAAAGAGGGTTTTACTTCTGTGTTCAAAACTCACTTTTTTTTCCCCCTAGCCTGACGTTGTTTTCATGGTGATGAAAGAGTCGATGATTTTAGAGGTTTAGTTTTTTCCGAGATGTTTGTCTCTCTTACCTAAATACGTGGAACTGACTGTGCTCAAATACTGAACTTGTTCAGAACTTAGTAATTTGATGCTTCCTGTGTTTCACTTTCATCACCTGGGAGACTAATGAGGTGTGGAGAAAATTGGACAAGTCTGATTCATACTTTAGAAGAAGCTGTTCTTGACTTAGACGAAACTTTACTAACATTCACTTTCATTATTTGGAAATGTTTGGGGTCAAGTTTTGAAGTTTTTATCCTAATTTGCGTGTTAATTGGTTAAGGACACTGAATTTGGCCCAACACTCATAGGGGCCTATAAAGAATGACAAAAGACACTGAAACATAGCAGCACATGATACAAAAGATGCAAAATAAATGTGATTTTGTCAAATATTTGTGAATGGAAGTTTGTTGTTTGAAGCAAACTTTCCATTATTCTTGAAGAGGTTTCAAGTAAACATCTTTCTAAATATAAGTGTGATTTTAGGTCTATTGCTGTAGCTGTAATCATGCATTTGAAAATAACACCTGGAAAGTTATCAGTTGTTTTATTATCATTGTACTACAAAAATATTTAATTCCTCAGTGTCATGTTTGGGTTCTCAGAGATGTTGCACAGGATGAGTTGGCAAACATTTATTCTCAAACTGAACGACTTGTGTGATGTACAAGAGTTTTTTCATAATGTAAAATAAAGCCCTTGGCCTAATTTGTGGATAACATTACGGGTGATTTCACTGTGAGACAGGGAGGTGTTGGTGACTGAGAGCTTGATGCTGCTCTTTTTCAAGATGCCAGGAAACCTGAATAATTTCACCTTCTGAAACGTTACTTCAGGAAAATTTCTAAGTAGCTAAAAGGGCTTCCAAACTTTGTATTGCTAAACTTGTTATCTAGTGTTCTACTTCCAGGAGCTTTGAGTGCAGAGGAAGAAAATTATCTTGTATTTTAAACCACTTTCTTTCCATTAAGAAACCTGTGGGTAGGAGAAGTGGGGTCATAGAGTTATTTCTTAGACAGCCCTGAGCAGTGAGGGAGTGATGAGGGTTCCTTGCTGGGACTGCAGTCTACCAGGTCAGTGTTACATCCTCCCATCCCTTCAGAACTAGAAGGTTCTTGTGAAAAAATTGTAAAAAATCTTGTGAATCTTTTCTTTGTTTCTTTAGGTGGTTTCTAGACATTTGGTCTCCAATTAAAGGTGATAGCATATCAGAATACTGTGGTCTGACACTTACAGCCTAACTATATAGAGCAGTTTTATTTTTAGTATTCTGTAGTCAGTTTATTGTGTTTCTATAATGAAATGTTTGACCTTTTTGAAAAAAAGTCTTTTCAGATTATCTGCAGAACTCAGAGGAAGGGCTATATAGACAATTTTGTCCTATTAATTTGCCTAAAGCATTTAAGCTCTGGGCTTATTTTACTCTAAGAAGGCACCTATTTCTTAAACCCAGGCAATCATGTTACATAATTTTTTTTTCACTTACAGTTTCAAAAGAGATTCCAAACCAAGATTATAATCTGCTTAATTGCAAAATGTAACACTTCATTTTACAATGGTCTGTATAATGTAGCAAGTCCTAATATGCCCTGAATATAACCTGGAATGGATGAGGAGAGAGACATACAAGGAAACAACAAAATACTTAGTATGCAAGGCCTTAGCTTTTTTGCTTGCAAATTCACCAGAATTTGGAGTAGAAAACAGGAGGAATACCATGGAATGCTAGCTGATGCTAAGCCTTCTGAGATAACAAGAGACACAGAAAGAATCTTTTGGATTTGTGGACCTATTTTTTTCTAAGCATGGCCTTGCTGTAGCTTTGTTTGTAGTCATGGCAAACACTGCTGACTTTAGATAAAGGTAGATCATTGCCTGGATTCATGTACTAAAATCGTGGACTCAAACTTCTGAATAATCATAGTTATTCAGCTTGAGATAATTTCTATTAATTTTACTGTTAATTTATTTTTCAATTACATTTTTTTCTCAGTCTTGGTATGTTGCATCTACCACATAAACTTGTGCCACCCTGCAGGCAGAATGTTTTTGTCACTCCAGTGTCATGAAATAAATACTGAAGTTTTCACTTTGTTGAACAGGATAATTTAGACTTGCTCTTATAGAAAGTAAAAGTATCTTAAGGATGTTCAAGAATATTATTGTTGACTTTGAATTCCTAAAGAGGTCGTAAGTACTTGCATCATAAACAACTCAGAGTGTATTAGTATTTACAGGTGCCTTATAATTATTTCTTTTATGCAACAGAGCTGAAACTGTAAGCTCTTTACATTGGGTAGTGAGAAACTTGAGCTAGCATTTATCTGAGTTTACAGCAATGGTTTCAAAGGACTGGTACTTGTGAACATAAGTTGTTCCAGCTCTGGGGAATGCACTGAATGCACATGAGAAAAGTGAGAACTTCAAGTGTATGTGGTTATCAACGAATACCATGACTATTTGGACCAATTTCTTTGTATTCTGCAAAGAAAAATATACAGCAGGAGTTCTACGCAATCCAGGAATGGTTAAGGCTAATTCTACTCTCCACCAGGTCCTGCAATGTTGTTGAGTGTATCCTTTTTTCTAGCTATACTATAGATTTTCTTAGGGTTTCTGTTAAGTGTTCTCTTATTTAAGAACAAAGATGGAGATCTGTGAAGGCTACTTAAATGGTTGTCCTGGGCTAATGAATTTGATGTTAGGTAAGATTAGCTGTGTTGCAGTTAGTCTAATGCAATGTTCACATTTCCACATTTTCCTCTCAGTTAATTTTAGGAATAGACCCCTAGAAAATGTAGCAGTGAAGACTATTCTCCATTCTAGTTTTCTCCCTTTTTCTCCCAACTGCTCCCTCATAAACTCTCTATGAAAGAGTGAAAATCTATACAGGTTCATTAAGAAGTACAGAAATAAATTTTCTTCCCTAGACACCCCTGAAGATTCTGCATAACATGTTGTTGATCTATCTAGATAAGAAATGAGGATTTCTATGGATAATGTTGGTCATGTGTTAGTTTTCAATGTCTTGGCTTATTCCCTATTAAATAGGTCAACATTTCCATCCTTTTTTTTTTTTTTTTTTTCCCTTGGCCTGTGGCTATTCTGGGATTCTAGTACAGAATGTCTTGAAAAGAAAGAGAAATATTCTGTAGCTACAGATTTTACTCAGGAAATATACACTTTTTGAGGTAATGGGTTGTATATGTGTCCTGGGGTGACTGTATGGTCCAGTATCACTATTGTCTGATTTTTTTGTCTAGATATAATTAAATATAACTATTCTCTCTGTGGGTCATTGGGGTCTGCAGAGAGGTGTCTGAACTGTTTATTTAATTCCAAGTATTTGCTTGCTTAGTGGGCAGGTTTTGGCACATGGAGCCAGTAGTGTGTGTGAGGTTAAAGAGGATGGATTGGTTTGTCTTAGTGGGAGCCATTTCCCTTGATTGAGAGCATAATCCTTCCATCAGGTGGGAGTTGGAGAAACAAAGGAGCTGTTACCATCTATCAGGGAAAGGTTTATTTCTTAGTGTGTGCCAAGTTTTACATAGCAGAGCCTAATAGCTTCAAAGCTCTAAAAATAAAAGGTTTTTTTTCCAATATAAATTATATTTCACTTTTGTATTTGAGTTGTGTCAAAGTTGCACAAAACAATAATAGATCAGAATATTCTCAGAAATGTGCAGGAATAGCTGTAATTTGCTGGTAGACCTCTGATTTTGAGTTGCTTCTGATAATGGAAGCCCACTACGAGTTTACTTAAAATCTCTCATTTTTCTTGAGGTATTTGCAGTAGGGGACATTAACAAAGCTCAGGGTTTAGACTATGAAACAGGTTTAGATAAAGAAAACAACAGGAGCTGTGTTGCTGCCTCTCAAGTACCATCAATTATCTTTATGTGTGTAAAGGGAAGTGATGGCTTGTACTAGAAAAAGAAATGGGTATTAAGTGGTAAGGAAATAGGATGGAGCTCTTCCAAACCCCAAAACTTGATGAAAAAGTCCTGATAGGGTAAAATGAAAACAGGAAAAATTGTTCAAGATATACTGATTTAGAAAGAAGTGAGGAAAATGGTCATGAAAATGGTTTCTGTCAGCAATCTTCTATTGTTAACCCTTTCTATTTGTTTATGTTGCTGCACATATTCCATAGACAGAAAAAGGAGAGAACAGGGCTGAAAATACATTGAAAATGAAATATTGGAATATTGAGAAGGTGCTGCTTTGCTAAATACTTCTGCTGCCAGAGACAGTTGGTTTTATTAGTTTCTCTGTGTCATAAATGCATATGTTTCCTCACATAAAACTGCATTTCTCAGCAGACAGCTTGAATTTGGCTCTTGTCAAATTATTGTGCTTATACATTACTGACTCATACTGAAATGTGTCTACAGAGACTTCTGTGAGTGCAGAGCAGGTGATATATGTCTTAGAAGTGAGAACTTCTTTTTTCTGAAAACCTTGTTTCACCTTTTCCTTCAGTTACTGTCTGGAATAACATCACAGGACATTTTTGAACTGAGCTAAATTACATTAGTATGGATTTCCATTTGTTGTTACTACATGTCTCTAATTCAGGCATTTTCCTTTATTTGCTTAAAGGTATGTGAAAATAAGTAAGAGCCCCTATGTCCCAATAAAATATTTATTCTTGAGGACCAAAATGAGTCTTCCTATTGATACTCCACATGTGGATTGAAGTTTGCATGATGGTTTTGCTAGAATACATGTAGCCACAGCATGAAAAGATTCATCTAGAACATATATGCAGGAATATAACGAGTTCATAACTACTTTTATAAGACAGTTTGCAAGCAATAAATTATTATGTATATTTATATATAGTATGTGTATCTATGTTACACATCTCTAGAAGCATAACATAATTCTCATTTTTCTTTAAGGTCAATATAAATGGTTTGTTAATTGGATAGCACTTTCAGAGTGCTACAGTGTTGCAAGACTTTAATCAGTAGAAAAGTCTTCTCTTTGGTTGGTGGTGGTGATTATTCAAAGTGATCACTCCCTTCTGCAGACCAGGGAATGCTTGTTAGTAATTTAAAGAGATTGCCTTGGAGGTGATTTGTACTAATGAATTAATAATTATTGTCTTCTGGGTTATTTTCTTTTTTGTTTTTCCTTTAAGAAAGCCTTGATCTATAAATATTGAAGTGTTTTGGCTCTTGCCACAGAAGAAAAGATAAATTTATCTTTAATATATTTTATGGGCAGTGTCTTGGTGCTAATGCATGGGAATGAACATGAAGTGCACTTGTTAGCTCCTGCTATAGGCTGCTTTATTTCATAACTCCTCTATTGAAAATCACATAAAATCTTTATAGATGAGCCGTGTAGTAGAATAAAAGATTTTTATGTTGTACTCTACAAACTTGTAACAAGTTTAAGCTATTCCAATGGTTGTATTTGTGCTCCTTAGTGACGCCAAAGTCTGTCAGTGCATCATGACTAAATCCTTATTATTCCTCCCTCCCTTTTTTATCCTCATACATCATGCAACCCTCTTCAAGGTTTATAATAGAACCCTTACCATTCAATCATGTTGAAGTACAGTCTTGTATAGCAATAATTATTTTTTTCCAAAAGTAATCTAGATTCCTAGTAGACTTCTAGTGGTTAATGCTGTACTTCTCTGCTGGTGCTTGTAAGAATTAAGTCATCAAGGTTCAGTCCCCTCATTTCAAGGGATGGTGCTCATCAACAATATAATTTTTGTAAGTCTTCTTTCAAGACATGGAAGATGACATCTTGTTTGTCTTTAGAGATGATAACTTCAGAAATGGTCGAATGTCTGGAGTTATTAAAACTGAAAAATTTGCTGCTCTGAGTGGATGCACTCTTTCTGTACCTGCGTATAATTACATGTGAATTGTGGGCAATGACAAATGTCAATTGGGGGTTTGCAAAAAGAAAACCAGGACAGAATCAGCCTTTGTACTCTATTGTAATTATTCTAACTATGCTTCTACAGGGATTCCCATCCTGCTCCCATTTCTTGACAGAGATGCTGTGTACAGTGGATGGATAACAGCCAGGACAGCACAAACCCTGGAGGAACAGTGACATAGGGGCATATATACAGCTGCAGTCTTGCCTGTCTGAAGGCCAGTGAAGTAGCAGTGCTCTCATTTCACAGCTTTTCCCTACAAAAACCTTTGCAAGCAAATTTTCTGGCTAAGTATTTTCAAATTAGTTGAACAATGCAAAGATCCTCCCAAGACTTGGAATCACACCAACTGCATATGACAGTTTTGTATGAGTTTCTCAAATAAGGGTGTAATTAATTCCCAATAAAAACTAGAAGTTCTGTTCTAAATAAGAACACATTTAATATTCAGGAAATTGACACATATGCAACTGAATACAGAATATGTACATATTCAATGTAGTCTATCACAGGCCAGATAAAACATTTGGAGTGTGAGCTCTTCCCCTGTCCCCAGACTTAAAAGAACAAGGGGACTGTGCTATTTCTGTGTATCTTGAGCTTCTTTTTGCATATCTTCATCAAAGCTAAGGCCTGTTAATTTTTATTCTGTAAATACTGACAGAGGGATTCATTTGTTAGTTTTCAAGTAATAAGAATTTAACTGTGTGGGGAGAAAGTCAACCCCTCTGAGAGACGTGTTTTGCAATTCAAGTGTGTGCTGTTATAGTAAATACATCACTTCTGAGTATTTCCATGATTTTTCCTCTGATTCTTTGTGATTGTGCTGAAAGACAAACTCAGCTTTATAAATTTTGAACAAGTAGAATAAATTTACAGAAAGCTTGGCCTTGGACAGGAGCAGTATATTAAATCATCCTAATGAAAGCATTACTCAAAATATTCAGCTATTTGAAGTGGAAAGTTCTTGTTCCAGTGTCTGCTTTCTGGACTGATTCTTCTATCTTTTCTTCTTTAATGAATAGGCATTTCTATTAACCAAACAACTCTGAGACAATGGATTAAACTCCAGAATTTTCCTTCACAATTGGGTGTCCTTATTACTGCTTTTGAACGTCTCTTTTCATGGCCATGTGTTTTGCATCCCTTGCTGCAGAGCAGCCTGGCTGCAGGGAACCTCTGTTCCAGATGGAAACACCTCCCATGGTGTTTGGGAGTGAAGCATTCAGATGTCAGGGGACCAGAAGAACAGGCCTTGCATGTCATGAATTAACCTGTGAAAGGCTGACAACACATCCTTTGCCTTCTCTGTCACGTTTTTGAACCTGAGTAGCCATGACTTTGTTACGTTAGACATTACCTAAGCACACTGATTTTGTCTGTATTTGCATGAGATTTGAATATTGTCAACCTGTCTGAATGGGCTTCAGTAGGAACAACATGCCTGCTCACCTGGAGCAGTTCCTTCCTGAGCAGATGTGCAGTACAGATCTTTGTGAACTGGGAAAACTGAATCATCAAAATGGCAGAGTCTTGTGAATGCAGTATTTTTCAGAGATCAGTCATCACAATTTCCTTGAAAAGTTGGGTTTGATTGACATGGAGCAAAAGGCCCTAATGTGCAGAATGCTCTAAGTGTTGTTTATTTTTAGATACAACCCTTGGAGAGAAGTTGTTATAAGGTGCAGAGTTGAGTAAAGGCCATGCTAAGCCCAACTGAGATGAGTCTTCCAGAAATGCATGTGGATATTCCTGTATTTGGGATGTCTCAGAATGGTGACTTGTGATTCAGGTTTCAGAAGTCTTTCTCATTCTGCTTCTTGCATTACATACAGCTGTGAAGTAGCCAGAAGTTCCTATTGCTTTCAAGGAACTGAGGGCATCTATTTCTCAATGAGAACCAGCTATTAAAATGTAGTAATTAAGTACTGGAAAAGATACTGAAGCCTTTTTAAAAACCATTCACTGCCATGGATGCAGAAGCCTTTGCAAAATCTGATTCTAATTTCTATTGTAATTTGATTTAATTTTTTTTTGTATGGATTTTTGGATTATTTTTTAATAATTGGAAGAGATTCTTTCTGCTTGACTGACTGAAATTAGTGTTTGGACTCTTAAAATTTCCTGTATAAACCTTTAAAATGTGTATTATTTAAAAATAGAGGCACATTATTGCAACCACTGTGAAAGTAGTGAAATACTGTTAATTTCTTTTGGTCAGTAAGGGTGACTGTGTTGTCATTTGCATAGCAGTTATCACCCAATAGTTCAGAAATTGTTATGGTACACTGCCTAATCCTTATTTGTTTCTTTTATAAGTGTATTTTTGAGTTAATAGACCCTGCAGCTCCAAAAAACTTGTAGAGCATTGTGGAATCTTTTTCCTCTCCCAAGGACTGATGACCCAGTAGACTCTGCTGGCTCTCTGAGGTGTGTCAGAATAAGAGTGTTAATCCATGTTTGACAAGATGTGCACCAAAGGAGGCATAAAATTTAAGTGGAAAAAAACCAGTTTGAAGGTCCAGTAGATTGAATTCATAAATTAAATAATTTAGGAGTGTAACTGTTTCATTATTCCTTATCAGGAAATGATTTCTTCTTTTTGATAATATACAGGGAAGAAGGAAATAGGATTAAACAAATATACACATCATTTACAAATGAAAAGGAACACTTTTCTACCAATTCTATCATTGTTTCTCTAATCATGTAGGTCCAGAAATGACCAAAGAGGCCTCTTAATCAGCCTGAAATCTTCCTAAAACTTACGTGACTTTTCAATCTGTTTTACTGTCCAATTGCTCTTTTTCAATGATGGTTTGCAATGCAAGATGCTTATAGGAAGTCCATCCATAATAGAATTAAGGAAGTCCATCCATAATAGAATTAACAATGTAATGTTTGTATCTTTTAGGAAATGCTACATTAGGTTGCTCAAAATAAAATGCTCAACAACCACAATAAATAGGAAAATGAGGTAAAATTACTCTCTTTCCTTAATTTTGAAAGAAGCCTTTTCAAAGGTGTGGGAACATTTACTGAATAATGCCTAGCAGAGACCTTTTGTATTGAGTTTCAGTTAAAAATATGTTATTATAGCTGATATATAAGTCCCCAAAAAATAAATTTGGAATGGAAATGCCAGGGGACCCTTAACTATAATCATTCCTGTTAGTGTAAATGCCCGGAAATGAATACAGTTTTCATTAATCTACTATTATGTGACACAAGTGACCAGTTACAGAGAAATCAGAATAATAATTCTAGTTAACCAGCTGCATTCAAATATACTGTTAAAAATACCCATCTCTGTGCAGAGGTTTTGCAGAATGCTTTTGTGAGCTCAGGTCCCACATGAGCCTTGTTTTGAAGTCTTAAAATGTGTAAATGTGATGCTGATTTTTCCATGGAGGCTATTTCTGCATGGGTTTCTAAAAGATTTGTGGGCACTTGAGTGACTTGAAATGCAATACAAGATGATTCTTATAATGTCTCAGCCACTAAGTGTAAATGGCACTGGGTAATAGTCTCCAAAATTGTTGCTGTGCAGTAGGTGCTCTTTTGAAGTGAGTAGATGTTACTGGTGGTTTTAATTGGCTGGAAAGTCATAGAACCTTGCTGGCTGTTTTGATTTAAGGATATTTAAAACCCAGTTAGTCCAATCGTAGGAAGAGTACACTTTTTTTTCTCTTGCCTTGAGTTTGTGCTATAACCAAATGTGTTGCTGAGACAGCATTAGGAGATTCATGTGACTCCTACCAGGGCCAGACTTCGCCTCTTGTTAAATGGGAGACATTACTTGACATCAAAATCTTCCTGGCATCATTTTTTTACATTAGTTAAAGGAATAAAAATGAACTTTTTAAAATCACAGAATCATCGTGGGTGAGCTAGATGGTAGTGCAAAGTCTAAAGCATAGAACTAAATTTTGATTGATTTTTTAGTCACGTTGATTTTTTGAGAGTGCAAAGGTGTATGAACTTTTGATATGGCATACAGGAGTCCAGGGTAGATACCTATGTCCCAATAATAAGCTGGCTGGATAACAGTTTTGTTTATTCATGAAGGCAGCAATTATTTAGTAGTAAAGATTGAGAGTACAAGATTTCAATCAAAATTGCTTCTTTTGGATATGTAAAGGGCTTGTTTTAATCAACGTCCCAATTATTTTTATTAAGGAAGTATTTTGTATTTTAGGTAACTTAAATTACATAAGTAATTGAGTTAAACTTTTTGAAAACAAAGAATGTGTATACATGTTTTCTTGCTGAGTAATTCATATAGGCTGAAATGCAGTCATGGAGTGCTTTGTATTGCACTTTAACTGGAGTGCAAACCTTTTGTGGTCATAGCTGATCTGTTCCTCCACTGCCTGATCTTGTCCTTCTTGTTTGTTGTTCATTAATTTCTGCCAGTTTGGCCTGGCAGTGCCTGTGTCTGCCTCTTCCCCTTGGATGTGTGTTAGAGATCCCAGTCATTCACACCCCTGGGTCTCTTATTTCGTTCTGGCTGGTGCAGTAGAATGGTTGAGCACCAGTAGAGCATGTTTACAAAGAGAACCAGTGAAGCTGTGGTGTGTGAATCTCTGACCATCAGCCTTAATCCACCTGGCCCTGCCCTTGGATCGTGGCTGTGGCTGCAGCAATAGTGACAACCCCAGCGCCTTCCCAGGGAGGAACGGGAGCTCTGATCTTCTGTGCTCACAGCCTCCTTTGCTGAGCACACACACCCATCTGACATAAGCATATGTTTGGGGTTAGGCTTGTAAGTGTTCTGCTGAGCTGTGTCCTTTCATCATCCTGACCTCGGGGTGGGGGTGGATGTGGGGGGAGTTTTCTGTTGTCACCAATGGCAGTGTCATAAACAGGATTATGACTGGAGTTGTAAGTAGCAGATTAGACAACCATCAAGACAGAAAATCTGTTTTCCAGCAAATATTCCAAGTGATAAAGAACCTTAGGAGAAAAAGATAAAATGTAATATATAGGCAGAGTTGTTTTTATGCAGAATATTTTTTCCAAATTTCCCTGGAGGGATCTGCTGTTCTCTGAACATCCAAAAAGTTCGTTGTGCTTCTGATCAGCTTCCCACACATTCTCACCCACACTACTTTGCTGTGTCATCTTAATGTCATTTTTAAATACTAACAAAAGCATTTTGTTTATACAGCAGAAATAAAAATCTTGAGAGGGGAAAGAATGCCTTTTGTATGTTATTTTAGCAGATCAAAGCTGACTCATGAGTAGCAAATATGAAGTAATTAATGTATTTAAAATTCACAATTCCTGAGTTGCAAATTTAAGAGGTGTTTTGATTATAGTAATCAGATTCCATAGACTTTAAAAAATATGGTTAGTATTATTTCTGGAAAGTTTACCTTGCTGCAAGTATTACGTTGAGAATATAGAGCAGCATAGCAATTTGTAAAGCTAGGTATAATTGTTTTTTTAAATAATTGACTGTGCAGAATTAAACAGTGTCCTCCAGGTACACTAGAGGCCAAGTGGGAAGATGGAAAAACAATCTTTCTCTGGGGAAAAATATGTAGTTATCATTTAATCTGGTTGGCATGGACAGAGTTAACTTTAGTTATTTACTGCTTTTGTGATGGCCTGAACTTCCTGTAAATATGGAAAAGTGTCACTGCCACTATTGCAGGCAAGCACTCGTGCATGTTTTTATTTGCACCAAAACTAAAAATTTTCAAAAACTTTAAATTCTAGAATTAAAAAAATTGGAACTACAAGGTGGAACATTAGTTCTTGAGAGGTCAGTAAAACTTGAACCGGCTTCTTCTGGCAGAAAAGGGAGGAAGGTGTTGATTTGGGAGTGAGAGCTTTGTCTGACTGGCCCAATGTCACAAATGTCTTAAAGAATAGAAAAATAATCCAGTTGCACATGGAATCACTGGTAATATATGAACAGCAGTGGAAGAAAGATTATTTGTATAATTATATCACATATTAGTAGAAGAATTGCTTAATTTGAGATCTAATTCAATATTTGTAGAAGTTGACTTCAGCTTTTAACTTTTGCTTGATAGTATTGTGGACTTTCTCTTGTATCAATAAGAGCTTCCAAACTATGGGTTATAAAATGCTGCAGTTTCTTTTTATTTTGCAGTAGCAGCCACCAAGCTGTGGTAATGACCCCCTTGTAAAAATGACAACGATCTTTTGCTTGAAGGAGATGAACTGCAATTTTTGTCTCAAGTGGGAACCAATAATCCAGATCCCATGCTATCTGAAAGATTCCCCAAAAGACTAATTTTCAAGTGTGTCTAAAAGCTTCTACAAAAGGCAAGAGAAACATTGTGGGGCTGTCACTAAATGCAGTATTTTATGATAAACTTTTTTCTGAAGATGACTGCTGAGAAAAGTATTTCTCCAACCAGTGATAGTGTAGTGCTGATTTGCAAACTTTCCACTGTGGAAACATCTCTCTCTAGAGAGATGAAGTTTTATCTCACCTGGGGTTGTTTGGTTTTTTTTCTGTATATAAAAGCAAACAAACCAAAACAACGAAGTCAGGGAAAAAAAAAACAAACCCTAAATAACACTTACTTTTCAGTAACCTTAAGGTAAGTCCACAATTTACAATAGTGAAATGGCTGGAGTTGTATATTTTTATGGGAAGAATTTTACTGGAGTGTGTTAGATTTTTTTTTTTTTTCTCTGCTGGTGTAGCTGTACTCCTGATATTAAGAGAACTTAAGTCTTAGATTAACTGTCATAAAAAGCAATGGTGTGATAGAAAAATAAGGTTTTAATTCCTCCTGTCTGAAGACCTCAATTTTTTTATCAATTTGAGCATATGTTAAACCTTGGAGCTCTCTCTTGAGTTAGACCAATGTTACAGTAATTTGTTTTTTTCCCAGTTGTTGTTTCAAGTGCACCCATTTCAAATCTCTTGTACTAAATTATTGGTTGACCTTCTAAAGCTGGCCAAGGTGGGAGAGGGCAGTGAGGTTTTGTTTACTTTCAATTTACCCTTACATCCACTTAAAGAAAGAATGGAATAGAGAATTAAGCTATTTGATTACTTTAATTGTGAGTGGGCATTAGCTATAATGTCTCTTAGCTTTTATCAATATGATGACAATCGTTGCTTTTCGTTATCTTAACATATGATGAAAACTTAAAAAATCTTGGAAAAAAAAAGTGTGGGTTTCAGAAAGACTTCTCCATCCTTCTGAGCTCAATCCTATTTCACAGAATTAATTTGTTTCCTAGACTTTTAGCAATATGACTGTTACCCATACAATAGTTTTAAGTTATGTGAGAGCAGATTTTTCTCTGGTGGTGAAACCTCACTGTTCTGTGTGCCTAGGCTTCCAAAATGCTGCCTGTATATTTTTAAGTGCTATGGAACAATGGTGCTGTTGCCTCTATTACCTCTGTGCACCACTGGCGCAGGATTTTCACAAGTAGCTACATTATCAACAAGGCTTCAATTTCACCTTCAGTTTAAGGCTGTAAACCTTAGAATGTGATTTGTTAGCGACCTTAGAAAATTTTTCCATTCTTCAGCCCCTTTTTCTTTTAAAATTATTGGTTGCTAATGCACAGCTGGAATTTACATAGATCTTTATTATGAAGGTAAGAACAGTTGCCACATTGCTTCTGGCACAGAGTCTTCACCAGCAGAAAAGAATTGCTATGTTGGGTTATTTGCCCTCATATTTTGTAAGTATAACTCAAGAGCAGTCTGGCTCCTGAAGCCATCTGCATTAATATGTCTAGAGAAAATAAAATATCATATTAGTCACATTTTTTTAAGTGATCAAAACTTGGCAAGAATTAAAATAATTTCATAAGGAAATACCCTTCTAAGCAAAGATGGGATTATTAATGAGCTATAGCAAAGAGGGTTTGTAATACTAGTGATTGTGCTTCTCTCCTGTTTATACCACCCAACTGTGGAAGCACTTTCAAAATATTTTTTTAAGACCTAATTTTGAGAGAGCAGTAATTATTCATCTTCCTCTGTGATCTTAATTTCCCCCTTTTTCAGCCTAAAGCATTGTCTGGTAGGAAAAGGGTAATGATTTCTCAGGTGAACAGAGTAACAGACAGGAGGAGGTTTTAACTCAGCTTAGCCAATTGTTCCAGCATATCAGCAGTATGTTTTCAAAAATCACTGTTTTTATAAAAACAGTCCTTTCACTGGACACAGACAAAATAAAATAACCAGTATTTCTGCTTGTAATGATTAACCATAAACTTTTCTCATTGTTCAGACCTGCAATGGTATTCATGTGAGGGCAGTCATTTAAAAGTTGCATTTAGTTACTATCACTCAGGTTTTGTAGGCTACTATTCAGTATTCCTGTCTTCTACTGAGAAAGGTTATGCTGTCATTACATTGCAAACCAAAACTGTGGGCTCCAGTTCTCCCAGGAAATCATCTGCCTGACAGTGACACACAAAATCCTCAGGATGATCTCTTTGGCTGGTGCTCTTCTGCTGTTGTTACTGTGCAGTGCTTCATTTTCTGGGTGATGGTTTTTTCTGATTTTTGGGTCCACCTTACCTATACTCTTCTTAATTAAGATGTGGCAATAGCAGAAGGTGATTCATGGCTAAGAATTGGAAGTTTCAGGCTTCTCACTTTTGGTGGTTTTTTTTTTTTTTAATTTGTGTGGGATTTTTCTGTTTCGTGTTCTGGTTCTGGGGTGTTCCTCGGCTTGTTACATTGTTGGTGGGTTTTGTTTTGGTTTTTAATCCAAGTATTTTTCTGGAGGTACTTTTAGGTTTGTAATAATGGGAAACCTTTCCTCATGATGCTACAGTAGGGAAGGTTTGACTTATGAAATGCCTTCTTCTTAAGGCGTGTGCTGTCAGCAGCTTTCTCTGGGGGCTATTCATTTTGGCTGCTTATGCCCCTTCTTTGGATTAAGACTTATTTTCATTCAGATATCAATATGACAACTGTAACAGTATTCAGATAGGATATAAGACCTTTGGTTTTATGTGTGTTTATCCGTAAATTTAGACTTGGTTCTTTTAAAAGATTTGAAATAGTTTCTGCAGTGATTGCATTTAAAAAATCATCACTTACTAGTGACATCTATACAGTAGTAATTGAGCTAGAACATTTGTATATTTGGAAGTAAACACTCTGAAATATCATTGAGTACCAGCTCCAGATAAATACTGCCTTTTCCTTTTATGATCCTTCCAATGCACCCTTCTATCTTTTCCATGTAGATAAAATTTCTTTTCATTTTTATCTAGTGCATACTGTTCATGCTATTCCTTTTCCTCTTGCATCTTCATAAATGCTCCTTTAGTAGAATGTCAGTGTGTGCCTAGAGAAGGAAATACAGCTGGAATACAGCATGCAGTTCTCTGGGCTGATAAAATAATCTGTGAAGGGCAGTTTTAGTGCCTCATCTATTGGATCATCTGGACACTGTTCAAGGGTTCCTTTCAGTTCTGTAACAAATAAAAATCCTTCTGTTATGGGAGCTGAACCCCAGTTTCCTCTAGCCATATTTCTGCTTTCAATCCTTGAGCTTGGAAGGCAAATTAAATGAGTGAACTAGTTAACATTAAATGGCTAATGATGAACTTTTGTCCTCGTGCTGGTGCTGACGAGTGATTCCCTCGTCAGTAGCACAGAGGGAATCACCAATATAATTGCATGTTTTGTTAACTGAAATTAATGACAGTAGCACTTTGGTTAGAGGTTGCTCTGAGTGTTCCACAGTCTGTGTTCACAGAAGGGATGACTGTGCACTAAATACTACCAACAGGTAACTGCTTGGTAACAGCTTCCCCAGGTAATGTTAGCCCTGTTTTTTAAACAGCTGGTTTCAAATTTTTCCCTAACACTTCTCAAACCTCTGTTGCTGAATGAGAACAGTGCAAGAAAAAAAAAGAAAAAAAAAAAAAGGAGGTTAAAAGCATTAGGAGAGAATGTGAAAAACACTTCTGTATATACTGTCACTATCCAGTGCTTTGAGAATTTTAATGGAGTACCCATTCATACTGCCTGTAGGAAAGCAAATCCAGCAGCAGGGAATGTGAGAACATCTGGAGTACAAGCCAAGTATCTAGGTCAGCAAATGACAGTGAAGTTATTGCTTTTAAATGGTTCAAGTTAAGGATAGACAGTGGTTGAGCCTTAGTTCTGCAGGATTATCTTAAAGTCATGCTTTTTTTATTGTTGTTCAGTGATTTAATTTATCTTTCAAGTTGCTGGGAGAACATAATTTTCAGCTTCAGCAGCTTTCCACATGCCATTATTGGATGGCCAAGGTAATTATATTGATCTTGTTATTAATGTGGATCAGAAAGTGTGATCCACACTTTGAACAGACTGTCACAGGGGAGCGACACATCTTGAGAGACACGTGTAATAAAGAATAATGTGCCATTGATGTCTGTGTGCTGTTTCTCCAAAGAGGAGAGCTTTTTATATTTATATATTTATATTTATATATTTATATTTATATTTTTATAAAATTCTAAATATGAGATTTTGAAGTCCTGCGACATTGACTTTTTCTTTAGTGCAGTCTGGGGTTATTCTTATGCTGGTAGAAGGCAAGTCAGAGTTGCCTTGAAGAGGTGTTATGTGTCTGGGGGGACTTCATTATAGGTGTAAGTGTGTTAGGTTGTACAAAAAATGGTGAATGGGAAATTCAGTCGAGTAATAATGGACGTGTAAAAGTAGTTTGACTGATATGTCAATCTTTTACTATCAATATTCTAGAGTTGTACAATGCCATGTTATTTTTAGCAGATTGCTTGGAGTTAATTTACTTTTAAAAACTGAAATGAATATGTGTAAAATGAATGTAGTTGCCTGCAGCAGTCTTACCTGCTCTTTTTAAGTATATTGAAATGTGCATTGCTCTTATCAGTCTCATCATCCAAATAGAAAATACAGATGCACTTTTAAAATAATTCCAGTTAGGGTTTGAGGGCACTTGAATCACACACACATATAAGCAGCCTTTAGAGTCACTACATTCTGATGGAGTGAGAGTATGTGCAGGAACATAGATAAGAAAATTGGAAATACAAAATTCAACTTAGATCTGTGCACTGTAGCTGTCTTCACATTGCTGAATACATTATTTTATGTAGAATTTTATGACTAGGCATTTTCAGAAGTAAGCATCGAATTCTGTTTTCAAGGTACAGCATGTATGCCTTACTCCTGTCTAGCACATTTATAATCCATAGCATTTTCACTGAGCTGAGAAATGTTTCTTTGAATATTTCCTACCCCAGCTGGTTATCTCTATTAACTGCAATGTAAAATGCAGTTAAAAATGTTTGTATGTTTGTGTAACTGTAGAAAGCAGTGCAGGAAATAAGTCAGCAGTGGGGCTGTGCTCTGCTTGCCTAAAACACAGCTCATTCTTTATGCATTCCTAAATTATTATGAAGAAGCCTCTTGAAAAAAAAAATTATAACAGAAAATAAAGAAAGAGGAAAAAAAAGGAGAGAATGCATAGAACAAGCTAAAATTAGTAAGCAGCTAATGGCCTGCTTGTTGTTCAGGGCAATGTGCAGCTGAGGAGTGATGTGCTGGCAGACTGAGCCAATTTCCATTAAAAGTCCACACAAGGTTGAAGCAATCTGCAACTTCCTCCTGAGGGAAAGCACAGGTGACCAGTGACAGACCCTGAGGGGATGGCCTGAGGCTGTGCCAGGGGAGGAGTAGCCTGGACAACAGGAAAAGGCTCTTCACCCAGAGGGTGGCTGGGCACTGAACAGCTCCCCAGGGAGGAGGGCACAGCATCAGCCTGGCAGTGCTCAAGGAGTGTCTGGACAACACTCTCAGGCACACCATGTGACTCTTGGGATGTCCAGGGTCAGGAGTTGGATTTTGGTGATCCTTGTGGGTCCCTTCCAATCCAGAATATTGTTATTCTGTAAAGGAAATGTTTGGCTTATGTGTTGTGAAAAACTCAGTATAACATATTTAACAATCTCCAGGAAAATTCTTGCATTCCACACCTCTTCTGGCACTTTAGAGTTGTCACATAATTCCAGATCTATACTCCTGATGAAATTGTCACTTTTAATGAGAACAGACTTTTTTTTCATCAATCTGTGCTTTAAGCTCTGTGGGGTTGTTTTCAGGGACCAAAAGCAGTGTAGCATTCTTATGGCATGTGCTGGAGCTGATGGGAATTGGGCTTCCTGGACTTCCCAAGAATTACTTCTTATCTCTCAGGTCTGAATTGGTGATTGAGAGTAATTATGAAACTCAGAAGCGTGTACTATATTAGAACTCATCACCTCTGTTTTTGGGCACACAATTCAAACTAGTATTTGCAATGTAATTAAAAATCACTGTCATTTCAGAGGACCTTAATTATACAAAAACGTGTGGTTCAAGAAAGCTTCAATATCTCAGTAATTGACTTTGGATTTGAAGTTTAAAAAAAGTGTAAGTGAAGTGACTCATAAAACCAGCAGGCTCATAGTGATGGATGGTTTCTCTAGACTACAGCTGCATGCCTTAATCCCCTCCTCAGCATCAGTGTGGACTGGTTCCATTCTATAAATAGTCCTCATGGTAGAAAATTTTGTCTTTATTTCCACAAGTCATTTGCATAATATCTCAGTGGAAATGTTTTCAGTTGAGATAAGAATGAAAACACTGGAGTCTGAAAACTGAAATACTCATTTTAGAGCAGAAGCCATTATCTTTCATGTTGTCAGTTTTTCTTAGCTGGTGTTTAGTAGTCAGAAAAGTGCTTTGTTTCTTAATTCTGCTTTTAATTTTTATGACAGGAAGTCAAGTGAACCAGGAGCTAAAGAAATGAATGAAGTTTAACAAAATAAACTTGAATTAGTGACATCATTTTGTTGCTGTGAGCAATGTATAACTGATTCATGATGTGATGAGAATAAAGAGAGAGATCTCAGTTTTGTCTGCAATCTCTGTGTATTAATAATTGATCTTACTGGCCATATCAACTGTGTTACCTTTCTGTCCTCATATTTTATTTTATCTGGACATACTGGAGATGAGGAATTTTTTTTCAGTGTTGAATTTGTTCCCTTTTGGGAAATTCCACCTTTTTTCTCTTTGGTAACATGCTTAGTTTATAAATTGGGAGGTATACAGGAGGAATTAAATACTCTAAAACAAGGTTCAGGTTCTTCATTTGTTCTGGCTAACCCTTAGCTAACCTTTGTAAAGAGAGTTGGATTTTGCTTTAAGCTTCTGACATACTCTCCTTCTGAAGGTCACCTGCCTTTGCTCCCCCAGCCTTCCGTGTGGGCTTGTGACCTGACAGCTGCTGCCTCCTGTTTGCAGGGAATTCGCCTTCCAGAGTATCCCCCTTTCTTACTCACGACTTCTCATGCCTTTCAGTAGAGAGACTGTTGAGGATTTTCTGATGGGAAATGAGAGCTGTGGTTTCATGGACGCATGTCTTTTCAAGTTTGCAGCATTCTTAGAGGCAGGTGAGTGGTGACACAGGTATCTGTGTGGGAACCACACAGAGTTTGAGGGTTTCTTCTTTTGAAGTGTGTTATTCACATCTACCTGCCATATTCTGAACCTTGTTGCATAAAATGCATGTCGAGATATAAGACAAAATGTTGATTTTAAAATATAAAATACCTCCACTTTCTACTGAGGGAAACAGTCATTTCTGGAGCATTCTGTTATGCATATAATTGCACGTGTTCCTGTTGGTGAATTTGCATTTTAATTCAGAAGCACTACAATAAGAAAAAAGTCATCTGGCTGATGCTGAAAAAGTGCAAAATGACACCAAGGAGATTGGTTTAGTGATTGGAATGAGGGAGTCAGACCTATTTTAGAAGGTACATATTGGTACTTAACTGAGGACCCCAACACGGGGAGGCCAAGCAGGTGCTCTGTGGGGAGTCAGACAAAACTGATGACTCTGGTGGAAAAAGCTGTGTATAGTTGAAAAGCAGAGCATTTCTGATTTTTGAGGTCAGAGTCTGTGAAGATGCAGCTTTGGAAATTTGGAACAGTTGAATAGTGTGATATGCAAGTGACATTTTGAGGCATAGACCATTCTTTTGTTATGTGTTTGGCCCAGTCCAAGCCTTTTGGGGCTTTAATTTGCAGTGAGAGTCTTACAGTATTATCCACAGGCAATAACATTTGTGCAGTTACTGCTGTCACACTAAGAATCTCAGGCAAGTAGACTTTGGGAAAGTCATGACTATAATCGTATGGATAAAGCTGTTAATTACAGGCAGATTTATTTTCAGAGCTATTATTATACATCACAATTTAACCTGTAATACTGAGGAGTTTAAATAGACACTGAACCATTTCTATACAGTCATTAGTAAAAGCAGCAGGGATGCAAAGAGGCATTACATTACTAGAAGGTAGGAGGTAAGGAATGCAGGTCACCTTGCTGTAAGATTCCCAGTGGCTATATGGAAATGAGTGGCCCTGTATAGGGAGGTACTTCAGGAGGTGTGAAACAACAAAAAAAAAAGCTTAAACAAAAACAAAGAAGATATTTAATGGAGCCTTTTGGTTAAGGGATAAAGAATTATTATGGAGGAAGAAAACAGTAATTTTTCACGGTTTATACAGTAGAGGAAGAACACAACTATGTTTAAAATAATTGGACTTTAATGATGTTATCCAAGTGAAATCAATGACAGGAGATTTATTCAAGTTTATCTACCATTTGTTTTCACTTTTTTAAAGACTGTAATAGTTTATATTTCACAGAAGTTTTTTGGATGTGTGGAAGTAATGTTTTTTGCCTTGCCCAAAGCTGTGCACTTTGCAGTTTTAGCTCTGGTCTGTCCATGTTTGCTGAGAAAGGGATACATTTTTTGCAACTATTTACATTCTTCTCACTGTAATATTATTTGTTGTCTCATAATAAGTCTTCAGGCAGACAAAGTTGCTGCTTGTCTGGAGGAACACTGAAATTAGAAATTTTAGTGGAATCAATAAGCTTCTTCCATGCTTTCAGACGTATTAAAAAGCATTGAATAGCAGTAGTTACAAATACAAAGCCTCAGATTAAAGTAAATTAATTTTTCACCTCAGTAGCAATAAAGATGCTGGCCTTTCTTTTTGTTTCCCTCCTTTCTGCATCATCCTTCCTTCCTGACTCATTCAACAAGGTGAGGAACATGTAATCTTACCTGCATCCTTGAGAATGTTTTATGGCAGAAATAATTACAGTTGAGAAAATCTATTCCATTCAGAGTTCTATTAAAACTTTTTTTTAAAGAACAGTAGCTTATCTATAAATGCTGTGAAGTGGCTTTTGGGAGGTCTTGGTTATAGGGCAGGACATGCAGAAAGACAAATATCCTGTCAAGCCAAAGCAGCACTCATTATCCACACAAGTACGGTCAAGATAGAGAAGTCTGGAATTCAAGAGCTACTTGAGCACCATTTTTAAAGGGCTTGGTGTTTGGTTCTGGGCTTCGGATTTTTTATTTGTTTTTCAATTGACTTACTTCTGAGAACATTTGCAGTTATGTTAACTAAGGTAAAAATTAGGTGATTGAAGCTAAACGACTCTCCAAGGTTGTATTCATGTGAGCATCTGGTTTTGGGAAGAACAAAAACATGTTATTTAGAGATTTGCAAGGCTTCTGTTAGAGGAAGACTAAGTGAAAGACATTACTTTGACAGGTAAAAGATTTTTTGATTGTTATTTTTCTGTAAATGTTTCAGAATTTGGTTTTACATTGCTCAAGAGATATTTTTCTGTCAAAGACACCTTTTAACCGTACTGTAAAAATAAATGACATTTTTATGAATTACTAAGAATACTACACAACACTTCCCTATTCACCTCTGTAGATTCTCAGTGTCCAAATTATCATGTATATGCTCTACATTAATTTCACACCTAATTTAAAGGTGGAAGAATCTGAACAGTTTTATGTATTTTGAAAAACACATCTGTGTTTTGGGGGAATGATCCAAGATGGTCAGAAGAAAAGAGGGAAATATCTGTGGTTTAAGAGCAATTTTAGCAGAGGGAAGGCATTTGAGTGCAACATCTGTGTTGAGGGTCTTTTCTGGTTCATTATCCTGCTCTGTTTTACACTGATAAGTTCATTGGCATTGAGTTTAAGATTAAAGGAGCTTATTTATGACTACATAAATGTGGTCACCAATTTCTTTTCATATGTCCTTTTCTGACTTTTTTTCCCCTTTGGTATGTGGTAATCCCCAAGTTTATACATTTGGAGTTTCTCACAGTACCTCATTAACATATGTTAATGTTTTGAAATTAAAATTTGGCATTGTCTCTGCACCTTTTGTGACTATTACATCTTGCTCCTATTATGGGATTTCTTTCTGTAGTATACCAATAATATCACTTGAACATTTCTGCAGCAATGGCAGAGTTTAAGTTATTCTTTTCAGAAGTGCTTTAGACTTTTTGAAGTACATAAGACAGAAAAATGAAAGAAAGGTGTTATTTTGCCTTTTAGAAAAATGAGCAAGTTCTGTTCTCATCAAAGCTCTCTTCTTATCCATAGAAATATGAGTAAGAAAATAATTTTGGTAAGCTTTGCCTTAAGTGTAGTCACGCAGCAGTAACATTATTATACATCTGAACAAAAGGATTTTCTTTGGCTCTCAGTATTCACGTATTTAATATCAGCAAAGATTTCTGTCTGTTTTGGTGTTATATGCACAATGAATTTTTTAAAAACAAGAGAGACCTGAAAGGAAAAGTGTATTTTATAGATAGATGATGTTTTGAACCATCTGAAATGGTTTGGTAAGAACCATAGGAGGTGATTTTTGCACATATAAGAGTCTATTTAGCTCTGACATTAGTAATGCAGTATTATCTGACAACAGTCAGGTCAACTTTTTTATGAGGCAAAAATTACCAAGAAAAATTGCATGTAATGTTCTGGAAACAAAATGATAGATAGACAATGGTTTTGCAATTGAAAATGGATGCTACTAGCTGCTTTATGGATTAGTCACTGGGGCTTTAATGTGAGATAATTAACTTTACCTTACATGAGGTAAATTATGCTTTTACTCTTTGGGTGCTATTAATGAAAAGCCCTTAGGAACACACAGAATGAACTGTAGGATCAATTTTTAAGTCTGTCGGATGTTGTTTATTTTAGCTGCCACATTACCTTATGCCAGGGAGTATAAAAAAGGAAAGAACCATCCTTTATGGTACAAGCAAAACCCCAAACGTGCAGCATGTGCAATTTTAGTTTACCTCCAGAGCATTAGTGGTATCTTGGTGTCTGCTGGGATAAATTTAAGTATTGATAGATTTCTGGTCAAATTCTAGCAAATTTTGGCATGCCCAGGTCATATAATGTACTTAAGACGCTTCCCCCAGCAGGGAAATAGAGTGAATTTACAGAATATCTTAACAGGTTTATTCCTGATCACAGAAGTTTGTAGAAGGCAGAGGGATGTAACTGAGGTTTAATGCCCAAATCACTGAACATTACGCCATAAAATGAGGTCTGCATAAAAAGAGAAGAGGGTAAAAATGCTCTGGGACTAATGTGCTCTCCCAGATTAAAAAATGAAAGAAAAGCTAAAATTGATCAAGGCTGTATGCTTTGGAGTTCCTTGAGAGAACCATTTTAAGATTTTATGTCACATTGCCTTCATAATGCCACTTCCTGGTCTGAACTGGATGGGTGCTGATGGCAGAAGTGTCCTCTGAATAACTGATTAATATGAATAATTTTACTTGTGACAAATTTCAGTGCTTCCACTTATTTTGTAAGCTCCCTGAGAAATTACTTATAATTAAAATACAAACTGAAAGAAAAAAAAAATCCAATAAATGGAGTTCTGTGCAATATAACGGAGCTTGAAGTTCCTTATAGGAAGAATTCAAGCTATGCAGTAGCATGTAAGTCTAAACATGTCATCAATGGCTATGGATTAGAAGTAGCTGAATGAAAATTGGACCAAACAAAATGAAATGCTGGAAGCAAGCTTATGAAAATCAACACTTTCATGAAGTTTATAATGTAGCAGTCTTCTATCAGTTGCTGAAATGAACATGATTATCATTAGAAGAGTCTTGTTCTTCCTTCCCATGACTGTCTGTATATGTGTTTTGCTGTGAATATGCATGTGTTTAAGCTCCCAAATTTCAAGATATTTTTAGTCATTAAAATGTGAAACAGAGCTTTTGTGCCTTTGTTTTCAAGTGCCTGGTGTCTGAGTTATAGTCAAGTTTAATTTTTTCTCTATTCAGCTGGACCACAGGGGAATCCTTGCTTTAATTAGTAAATTGCTTTTCAGTTATGTTTTTACACAACCAATCATGGTTGAGTTTGCATTGCACTGTGGTGCTTATCCCCTCTGTCAAGTTTGTATTAGGAAACCAGCTCACCAGCTGTTAGGGAAGAAAAGCAGCCAGTTGGCAGCTCTTTCTGAAATCTGGAGGTGCTTATTCAGAACTGAAATACTGGGCTATAAACTGCACATGAAGGTGCAGGTTCTTCAGCTCACAGCTCCTGGTTGTGTGACACTGCTAAGGCTCTTGGCCCCGGGTGCCCTGCCAGCCCCCAGGCCACTGTGTGTGCCAGAAGAGATGCTGTTGTCCCCTCATTTGTGTGCCAGGAGCCAGCAGCAGCACTGGGCAGCACTGACCTTCACTAGCAGTCCTTTGTGCAAGGAGAGTCAAGGTGCCTCTGCTGTCACTGAATCCTGTCCTGTGTGACTCTAGAATCCCTGATGGGTTTCCATTTTCATATAAAGAGTCTTTTGAACTGTTTTTAGATATGGAATAAGTGCTTCTTTCTCCAGCAGCCCTATCCAGTGTTGCTCCCCTGTGTGCCCGTGCTCTGTGTTTCAGGATGGCTCCTGATGAGCTGACGCTGGCTGCACTTGCTCCTTCTACCTGCAGCTGTGGTATAGTCTTAGTAAGATCCATGGGCAGGCACCAAGGCAATCACCAACAAGCCCTGCCAGAAGTCCTCTCTTCTTTTGCACTAGATTTCCCCACAGGCCATCCCCAAATCTCCATCCAAATGGAAAAGATTTCTGAAGGTACAGCCACTTCATGGACATGTGAAGCCTCGCTCCGGTCATCTGCTTTGCCCTTAGGTGAGGAAGGCTTGCAGGACCTTTTCAAGGAGTTGCTTGTTCATCTCAGCATAGAAATTCAGAGAACAAACATTTTTAAAGTAGTGATAGAGTCATGCTTCTGAGATTGAACAAATCTGAGTTATCTGAGATTCTGTGTTAGATTCTGGGATTCTGCAGTCCTATGCAGGAGTGAGGAATGAACAACTTAAAGGCAAGAGCAATCTCCTTTCTTTAGATAATGTGAAATCTTGGAAATATGATGTCCACATGCCCTCCATGCCAACTTTTTGGCATCCAGAGAACCTCATTTGGAAGGCTGAGACGATGCAAATGTTTCATGCTGCTGGTATAAAACTGATCCAGGTTTTTATGTGCTAGCAAATGGTTTGAACCCCCAGTAGGAGGGTGTACCTCTCCTGTAAGTTTAAACATTTCTTTTTGTTTCTAGTTGTTCTGCTAAGCTGTACCATAAGGTAGGATAAGTCTTAGTTTCACTATGTACCAAATCGCCATAAAAATATGTATCTAATGTTATTTAAGACTTGGCTGGTGTTTATGTGCTTGGATTAAATGTTGCAAATGCTGCAAAACCTGTTCTGTAGGTGGTCAGTTCAAATCTGCAATTTTAGAGCAGCACTTTTGTTGCTCTGTCACAATAGTAGGTATCAGATCAAATGACTGAATCCTATTCACTACAGTAGAAATGCCATTTGTACTAGAATATTATCATTGGAATAATGCCCCTTGCTTTGCAAATGGCTTAGCTGTGCCTCGGCATTTAATAGCAGCAGGAGACCATTATCCTCTTAAGAATGCACTATTTCATTGACATTATCTCTTTAAGTAACACATATTGCAGAAAGAAATTTTCCAGGTGTGTTTCCTTCTATACAGAACACAAAGTGTTTATGGTAGTTTGTGCAGCTAATTTCTGTTGATCTGCTTTTTCCCTTCATTGTGATACGTTTGCATTAAGACTTTCTTAAGGTATGAGCAAATGAAGAAGGAAAATGTTTTTTATGATGCTTTTAGAGAAGTGTGTGGGATCTTAAAGCTTTAATTAGAAAGCCATGCAACTAACCACCTACTTTTTTGAGAGCTGCATTATGATATGTGGTTGTCTAGTTCTGTTAGTCCTTTTGGGGTTTTTTTGTTTGTTTTTTTTTTTTTGCACTTCAGCCTTGGTAACAGCATTCCTCACTGCATCAGGTCCTGAGTTATGCCATGTATTATGATACCAGCCTTCCACTTTCTGCAGTAATTTTCTTGCGTATTTATTTCTCTTTTTCACCAAACCTGAAGTGATTGGTGCAAAATCATCTACTAGATTTGGAATTAAAAAAAAAAAAAAAAAAAGAGAATAAACTTCTCAGCCTGTTCTATGGCTGAAATGATATTTGTATCTGGAGATCTCTGTGGAATGACCTATATTCTCAAACCCCACAATTTGTGCTGATTTATTCCTGTATTTGCCTCATTGCAATTTTTCTTCCTTGAATGTGCAAATTTGTGGTTTATTTTTGTGGAACTAATATTGTTAATGTCCTGTCACTATCAGGTTTTTCCCAGATGTGTGGTACCCTTAGCTAGTTGCAGATAACTTTGCTTGGCATAACAAAATTATATTTTTAAAGAATAGCCATGCAGAACATGAGGTGATAAATCTGCAATACGTTCAGTAAAATCCACCAGCAAAAGTTGGAAGCAATCTGTCAATTGGAAGTACCAAAGTGATTTCTTAGAACTTTATTATGCTCATGTTTAAGCTTGTGGTTCATGGGTGATAATGGCACATCTTGCTTTTAGGTTTGATGTTTGGTTCTTCTTCATCAGACATATAACAGGGTGGGGATTTTAAGTGTTTTAACTGACACTTTGAAACTTGCTGTTTAAGATGGTTTGGATTGTTCCAGAGTTTGTATTCTGTGCTGTAGTCTGGAAAATTTCTTCAGTTTTCTCATACTGATTTTGTATAAGTAATGTGGGATATTGTGATCTAGGTTTCAATAACCTGTTCAGTTAGAGTTAGGAATAGTCATTGAAAACCCATTTTATGGGAAGACAGAAAAAACAACAAGACATTATGTAGGCAAATGGATCATTGCAAGAACAAATAAAAATCAAAATGTGAACAACTAATTGAAATGAATGCATAGAAACATCCAAACATCAGTATGTGTGGAGAAATTGCTTAATAAATAGCCTTGAACCCCTCTAGGCAAAAAAAAATAAACAGACTCATGGTAAATTTCCCTAGGTATTAAAAAGTATCCATTTCAGTTACTTTGTTACAAGAAAGGTTGCGCTTTTATTTGACAAATGTGCTTCATTTAGATATTTTCAATGCATAATAATGTTACTGTTGATCTATAAGAGTAGATAGAAAATGCTGTCTTGCAGAACCAGAAACTCCTAACATTTGGATGCTTTTACAGACAATTAATTTGCTGTTAGGTATGTGTATCTATGGATTTCTTTTATGTAGTTGAAAAGACTTTCTGGCTCTATAGGTATATCACAAGTTGTGCACTTAATATTGCATTTTTTTAAACTTCCTGGGAGCTTGAGTCTGTTGTGTAACTGTGGTGCATTATGGTGTGTAGGTTCTGCTGTTGCTGTTCTTTGATACCAAAAACCTGCCTTAAACGAAATAGACTGAAGAGTTATTGTATACTAACCCAGACCACCACAAAAAAGAGGCCAAGACTTTTTTCTTCCCCTTAGTTACTATTAGAGTAACTTAACCTCTTAAGCTTTCTATATTGATGACATGAGTGATGTGATGGAACATATAGGCGGAGTAAAAAAAGGGGGAAAATTGGAAGCAGCTGACAGGTGACCCTAACTGCTGTAATTGGTGTATTGGACCAAGAATGCAGTAATGGGGAACAAGAGCAGAATCAAAGCTCCCCTGCTCACACAGACCTTCTGCCTCTTTGGCTGCAGAATCTTGCAAACTTGTGTTGAGGTTGTACACTTGTATAGGAGATCTGAAAATATCTGTGGTCAAGCTAGCAATGCAGAGTTTCTGATGATCATGTCAAAAAAGTTATTAATTAATCATGTGACATTCCCTTCTAGTTTTTAAACTACAGCAATGCTTGAATAGCTGGTTGAAGTAAAATGGTGACAGAAATTTTCATTTTGTCATTTATATTCTGTCTTCAAACAGCACTGAAAAGCAAATTGGTCCAATTGCATTATCAGTAATCAATTTAAATGGCCAGTGTGGAAGAGGAAGACTGAGATGTAGATATTTTTCAATATTTTATTAACAGTTAATAGAGGTTAGGGAGTATTTTATTGAAATTCTCAACGAACTCTTCCACATGTGACATGATAAACTTATTTTATAAATATCTATGCATAGCAATATGCCTGTGAGTGCCTGAGAAAGTGACCTGGAAGAGGACGTCCTGTGAAGAGACAGCAGCACTCAGCTGTATTTTAAAGCAAAAAACTCATAGATGAATTAAGATGTTTTTTACTGCATTATTGGCTCCAGGTATAATTTGGATTTTGCCTGCAGATTTGGATCTGGGTGGCAGCATGATTCCTGCTGTCTTGTTCTGCACTGCCACTCCAACAGCAAGGCTGGGGCTGCACTGCCTGGAAATAATCTGTTAATGTCAAAGAGAACTATTGACTGCACGATCAAAGTTCTGGCCTATTTATTCAGAACAAAACCATCAGCTGTATGGCAGCTGCATTTTTCATGATCTAGTATTAGGAAAACAATGAAAAGAAAATAATCTCTATTTTTAGTTATTCCTGCTGCTTTAAGTGTTTAGCTGTATGTGAAAATGTGCACTTAATATATTTCAAGTCCTATGCAACCATGTAAGTGTGGATTGGCTTTCCTTTCAATTTTTGTTTAGAAGTAATAGATGGAGACTTAAAATAATGCTTCCTTGGGGTTGTTGCAACCAAGGGTGGTAACTTCACCGTGGCTCTCATGCACTTACATATCACCTATTTTTCCCACATTCTGTTGAACTGACCTTAGAAGTTAATTACTATTTAGTGACATTATAAAGGGATCTTAAAAACTGCAAATTAATGGAATTACTGTGATCTACAATGCTTCTGATAGTGCCTGCTGTTCTTGAGGTAGAAATTTAAGACACAAGTCACTGAAGTTCAGGAGAAATTAACAAGTTTTGACTTTTTTCTTCTTCCTTAGTTTATTTCCTGTTCTCTTTCTAATTAGGGATCACCATTAGAATAATTCACTGCTGATTGTGAGATGGCACATTGTCCTAAGCAGAACATTTTCTATAAACATTTGTTCCATAAGTAATTTTAACTAATGTCAAATACTTATGAATCATCCTCTTATCACTTACAAAAAAGAACTTTAAGCCTTCCATCTGTTTCTCCTTAATTTTCAGCTTTATTACACACGCAATTACAATTTTCATCTTCTAAAAAATTCACTACACAGTTCATTTCCCGCAGAAGGTAAATGAATAAAAATTTGTTTTCTTTAGCATTAGCCTGTCTGTTTTCTATGCCTGGCTGGCAGCCAGGAATATTGGATTTCAACATTCAGTTTTTAAAATGTGATTTTTTTAGTGTTAATAATAGATAATATGTGTGGATATTGTGTAAATTATCCAGTGGTTGCAATCTGAATCCTCTTTTACCCCTTCATTTTTGTTGTCTGTTCAATTCTAAGTAGAATGGTTAATTACACTGAACTAAGATGAATGTTAAAAATTGCTATTGTGCTACAAATAATCATGAAGTAATGAATAGACTGAGGTTTCCCTATTAACTAGGAATTTACTGTGAGTCTGCATTGTTCTTGAACATAGAAATTAAAAAATAACATATAAATACCAGCTTTTCCCAGCTCGCTCACTGCAGTTGTTGGATTGTCATGTATATTCATGTATTTATGTATATTCATATATTTATGTATTGTCATGTATAAGTTATGAAAATCCATATGCTGTGGTACTAAGCTGTCATGATATCCTTAAGAATGATACTCAGTGATTTAGTACTTCTGTCTGTTTTGTTATAACTTCATCTGTGTAGGAGAGGAGGTTAAATTTTAATTAAATAAATGTGTGATCATAAAAGTTGAGGTCTGTGATATGGAGGGGTACATTTTGATTAAATCATCTAAAGAGTTATTTAAAATTACACATCTTTATATAGCAGAGTGCAGAGATAATTTTTTTTCTTGCTAAAAAAAATAAAGAAGTTCAGAGCAGTGTAGTTTTTTTTTATTATTTTTAATTCCATTGTGTATATTTGACTCAAAGGAATCACACTCATGTAAAGATATAAAATAAACTTAGACTAGGGAATAAAAAAGATATTTACTGTTTATTTAACTGATTAATGGATACATTTTTTACAAAGTATGATAGCAATGTAAATAAAAGCAAGAGAAATAAAGTTACTAGAAATGGAATAAACTGCAAAAAGGCTTTTCTTGAACCCATATCTAGAGAAATAAGAATCCAGATGAATCCTAAGAATAAAGCAGAATCTAAAGAGGAATCCATTTTTAAGTGGCTCACATGTATATCCAGTTCTGAGGAAGACAAAACTCAGAATTGTCACTTGTTGCATCAAAAATCCATAGAAGTTTTGTTTGGGTTTCTTTTCTTCAAAGCTCTGTACTGAAGTTTATCCATGATTTCACTGGGTACAGGATGAGCAGTGTGTGAAGCTTTGTGCCTAAATTCTCTGATCCTGCATGAAACAGAAAGATCTGGTTTGCCTGTGGTTTGCTCAGTATGCTGGGGTTTGTCTTGTTTGGTTTCAGGGTTTTTTTTGGCTTTTTCTTTTGGGTTTATTTGTTTGGTTTGGTTTTGTTTTTTTAACCCTTCACAGTATTGATTTGATTATGTGCTTGTTTGTAAAAACCCAAATTACATGCTTAGTTTTAAGCACTTAATATTTTCCTCAGGAAAGTTGTTTTTATGAAGTATTGACTGTATTTGCTTTCTGTTTGTGCAGATCTTGCTATAATTTTAGGCGCTTTTTTTCCTATTTAATCTAAAGAGTCTTTAATTCTCCCAGGCTCAGAGAGCAACTCCAGTTGTAAATATTCCTTGCTGAATAGCTCAAACAAGCAGATACTAAATTCATGTTTCAGTGAGTTCCTAAATAATGGTGTGTGAGAGTGCATGCATTGTAGAGTGTAATTCGTTAATTGTGAGCTGCTGTAGATAATCATGTTATGCCGTAGGCCAGCTGAGGTCTAGTTTGACTTTTTGAACACTGCAGAGATGAGGAGATAATTTAAGAGGAGTACTTAATTGGAATATTTGGTGACATTAATAACAAGTTGTCTAATACGAGAAATTAAGCAATTAATTTAGGGTGTGCTTGTCTCAAAACGTTCATGGAACAGACCAGGTTGGGAAGGACCTTGAAGGATTATATGTACTTGCTTATATCCCTGTTCTTCCCTCTTCACACCCACTGAGGGGAAAAAAAAAAAAAACACAAAAAAACCAAAAATCCCACCACCAAACAAAAAACCTGCCAAATTGTGCACCAGTTTTCTAGGTAAGACCATGTGTTAGAATTCAAATATCTGTGTCTGGGTGATATTTTCATTAGTGAAATCAGTGCTAATCCAGCGTGCTTCAAGCACCTGCAACATTCTGTAGCGTTGAGGAGGAGACCTTTGGGACAGGTAAGGAAGAAATGTTGCATCAAGTAACACAGCAAAATGTAAACAGTAAACAATTTGCATTGAAATAAATCAGAACTTCAAACCAATTTATATGCAAATGGTGACAATTAATTAGCTACTTTGAGTAGAATCAATAAAGACATTTTCAGGAGGGGTGTGTAAGTGCTGGTTCTGAAATGCTGTTTGGAATGAATAGTTACTGTTTGTTTGAAGATTATTGCTTAACTTCAGGATTGGCTTAGGTACTGGGATTTAGAGCCATGAGAAAATATAAATACCTGTTTATAACAGGAAGGTCTCTTAAATAGGATTTTCAAAATCCTTCGCATGTTTATGATTCAAATTGGTCTTTGAAAACATGGTTTATTCTTGTAATGTATTTTATATTTTAAGTCAAACCCAAAAAAAAAGGTTCATCCATGCAAACAATTTTTAGTCATTGTGTTGATTTAATTCACGTCTATATATCCTCTCTTTGTACTTAAATTGATTTTTAGACATTTGGGAAGAAAGGATAATGTTACAAGCATATAACACCAGTACTTTTCACTAGCATGATTCCTTTTTTCAAGATCTACAGCCCTTACCTAATCTACTCTATATGTTACTTATTATAATGAACTGAGATGTAACAATTATTTCAAATAATAGAGATAACTGTGGGTAGAATCCCCATGTACCATGCAAAGTTTCTGATAAACTTATACCTTTCATTTAAATACCCTTAGGTACCCATGTCTCAAAATAATTGTACAGCTATTCTCTACTCAAGAACAGAGCAGAGCATATGGGGCACTACTTACCAATTTACTTTTTTATTATTCTGAGCTGTGTTTCCTTTATTTTCTAATTATTTCACAGCAAAGAAGGTTCAAGCTTCCTAGTGGTTGGTTATGGATTAGCTGGAAACAATAACCTTAAAAAACCTCAAGCCCTGTCTGCAAAAACAAAGAGGGGCTTCTTATCCGTGGTGCTGGTATCAAATTTGGGTTCTGTTGTGTTTGCTTATAAATGTGGATCTGAATGCTTCCGCATTTTCCCTGTGACTTTCTGGGAAAGATGATCAGAATTCAAGAGTAGATAAGCAAAGCCCAGTAGGTAAAAAAAATAAAAATGTAATGCGTAATGCTGGGATGTTGGTGCTTACTTTCTTTCTTGCTTACTTAATGGGAGGGAGGAAAATGAGAAAGAGAGATTACTGACACCAGTGAAACACCCTTTCTGGCAAGTGCATTACTTAGAAATTCACTTTTTAAAATAAAAATAATTCATAATGGGAAAATTTTGTAGAGTTTTAACTTCATTTGGACATGATGGAGAATGCATCTCAAAGAAGAGTTTCTTTAAAAAAATCCTACATTTCAAGTAGTGTGTAGCAACATAAGAATATATTGTAAAGCACTTTCGTGACTTGAGACAGGAAGTATGCTGTTATTTTAAAAGAATAGATGTGTCATCAATCAAACCAGTGAACTGCACTATAAGTGCATTTCATGCATGAATTAACCAGCTACTAGCTAGTAGATATCAAATCGATGTGTGCTGCTTCCCAGCTAATATGGAATGTGCTCAGGCAGAAATGCTATATCCAGCACATGAGGTCATGGCTAGAGATACAAGAGCTACTGGAGGTTTTGCTTGTGTAGCACCTGCTAAAGCCCTGCACTCGTTGCTCTGACTCTGCACGCACTTACTGTGGTGTAATAATTTGAGAGAAAAAGCAAAGCATTTCAGCTAATGTCTTTCTGAACCTATTATGACTAAAATATTTTACAAAATCTTTGTGGTGAAGGTAGAAAATGAACTCAGAAATCCAGTGTTACAAATTCGTCAGGACCGATGAAGCTGCCAGGAGATGAGTCATTGTTTTCAGGACAATCTCGGTGGAGTCATCACAGAGCTTTTTGGTTATTTTTGTGTCTGTGTCTGATTTTTTTTTTTTTAAATTTTCATTTCTCTTCAAAGTTCCTATAGTAAGACTGAAAAATATTGACCATTGGAGGGAAAGGGAAAAATGCTTCTATCATTAACAGGGATTGGAACTCTTTTGACAAGTAATCTTACAAATGGAAACATTTTCTGTGTAAGTTTTAAGGAATGTTTGATGATAGTTTCTCCTGCAAATTTAGTATTTGTTTCTGATCCATGGATTAGTGGATTTCCATATCTTTATCTAATTTTTGAGAGTTTTTAATGTAAGAATTGACAAGTTTTAAGTTGGAATATGTCCTTAGACTTCTTTCTAACAGAGCACATTGGCTTGGTTAATTTTGATTTGTTTCCAAATACATAATGATGTGAGAATAATAATCCAAGTCCACATGTCAAAAAAGGAGCCAAATGCATTGCATTCTCTTACCTGTGAAAAAACGACTACTGCTTTTGGAAACACTGGTTTAGTGTTCTTTCAGCTGTGAAGAGAAAGGCAAAACCCTTTCTCGAGGGGTTCTGAAGTATTCATAGAGTTCTGATTCTTAGGCATTTAATTTTCCAGAAATTTCAATGAATGTCAAGTGTGTGAAGTAGAGAGAAGGCAGGAAGGATTGTATCCAGACTGCTGGTTTGGGTGTCCAGATGGAATGATGTCAAACTGAGTCCCAGCAGGTTGTGTAAATGCCTTGCAGTAAGAGTAGCTGGAGGGAACTGCTGTGTAAGTTGAAAGTTAGCTCTGTGCAAGATCTTAAAATTGCTTAAAACCCAGCCGTGTTTTCAGAAGAGTGTCTGCCAAGTCAAATACATTTAAAGTATGATTATAATGAAGCAGCTTAGTTAAAAATGTGATCCATGTTTCCTGAATAATTTCTTGATGCACTTATATGGGTATTTGCTAGAAGGGCTAAAAAGCATGGAAGCAGTAATACTTTTATTACCATTTTGCCAACAAGGAGTCTGACCAGGAAAAAAAAAATAGTATGGTATTCTTATTTGTCCTTACTTTGTTAAAATAGGCTGGATTTGTAATAATGCCAAGTAAGGAACACTTTCCATGCCATTTCCATTAACCATATACCTTTCATTCCTTGAAAAAAGGTTCTCTTGGGTCTTGTTCTTGATCTTTCCAGCTGTCAGAACAGTTACTTCTATTCGGTCACTGAAATGTAAGTCTGACTTGAACTCTGGAAGAAATAGTGAACCAGAAAGGAGGTGACATATTTTGAAGGTTGAAATGAAGTATTTAATCAGTGACAAATTAATAAACCCATTTGGTAGTAAAGGATGGCAAATTAATTTTTTCTTTTTGCTTCTTGGCGTATATTTCTGAACTGCTACCAGAAGTGTAGAGACAATATTAGCTCTTGATGAGAGTATAGCTTCAGTCTGATAATGTGAAATCAGGATGGTTTACAAAGTATCTATTAACAGTGTTGAAAGTGGAAATAAATTATTTAATTGCATAGAAAATTCTCTGGCACAGATGGAAACCTTGAAGATTAATACAGAAAAAAAAACAAAAAAAAAGGCAAAAATCACGTACTTTGTAGTTATAGGGAATATTTTCATGAGAAATTGTTGGTGCCAATTGAAGCATATAGGAAATAGTGAACAATAGATGCATTCAAAACCTCAGTGGTAACTGAATCCTGTTGATTTCTAAGTGTCTCAAATAGGTGTGAGATTAAAGAGTGGAGGAAATTGCTGAGAAAATGACACAAAGAGACTGGAATAATAGTACACTAAACAGAACAGACAAAACTGAAAGTGTGCAATGGCTCTAAGACAGTGGTGATTTTGATCAAGCTGAAATTAAGTTGCAGTCACTGCTAGATTAGGGTTTTCCTTTTTGAAGCATAGGGATCTTCTTTCTAAATGCAAGTAGGAATTTCATTTTTAATAAAGACTTGTTCTAATCCACTTTTCAAGGTCTTCAAGACGAGGCTGGATAAAGCCTTGAGCAACTTGGTCTGAGCTCACAGTTGATCTTGCTTTGCGTGTGAGGTTGAACTAGAGGAAAATGCACCTTTGTAACAGAGGCACTTGTAATGAAATTTTTGCTGTGAGATATTTGAATAGGTTTGGGCTTCACTGAACTGTGAACAATTTAGAGTATAATTAATTGTATTACAGATGGAATACTTTTCACCTTTTTTTTCTCAGATTTTTTTTTCCCAGAGCATAATAATATTAAATTTTCTTTGATCTGAATGCACCATTTATTTTCTTGCAGTGTCTCAGCTAAGTGTATTCTCTTTGCTGAAGTGTTGTGCTGTCATGCAAATTGGACCTTCTACCAGCTTCCACAGGCTTGTCATCACTGAAAGAAATGATATGTATTTATAATAAATTGTCCTTTTTACTTCAGTGCTGGCAGTTCTCCGCAGTGCCTGACATTTTTGAGAGGAAACAGCCTGTCACATCTTGGGCTTCAGGGAGGAAAGCATTTAAAATACAGAAAAAGGTCTAGGTGACATGACACTATTTCTTTTTTTCATCCTCATGCTCTTCACTGTTCAAATTTCATGAAATCTGTACATAAGGGTGCAGTATACAAGAGATTATTGGCTGAGGAAGGGCTGAATCAGGGTGGTTTGTCTATTCCCACAAGATTTATATGTAAAAAGGAGGAAACATCAATTTGCAGTGCAGCCTCTGGCATATTGCACCAAGACACAGAAATACTTCTAGGGATGTTTCTGGAGGAGATTTGTGCTCTCCAGAGCATACTGCTTCTTTCAAGGTGTCGGTTTGTTACTGCTGAATTAATGAACCGTTTCAGAGAGCTGGGAATCAGCAGGGCAAAGGGATGAAGTGTTGTGGAATGTGACAGTGTTTAACAGGAGAGAACTGCTGCTGGTGCTCCTCATGGGACTGGGGAATGGCTTGAGAAATCTGCCAGATCATCCTTGCCTAGAAACATCTCTGTTTCTGTTTCCAAAGTTCATGCATTTGACAAAGATTTAGAAGAAAAAGAAAAACAAATAAAACAAAACAAAAAATGCCAAGAAAATCAGCATAAAGATCTATGATGGTTACTAGTTATGTTAGAAAATGTATGCATACAGACAAAGTGACAGGACTCTGAGCTCATTTAGAAGAAAAATAAAGCAAAAATAAACTCAGGAAATGTCATGCACAGACCTGGCTGGCCTTGTCCTGTAAATTTGTGTGAAGTATCAGCAGCTGTTAGAGACTGTAATAAGAAATAAACTGGTCTATGTCGCTGTTGGACACGAAATAAGAGCTTGACTCCAAGGTAGAAGAAAATTCAGAAGGCTTTTTTTTTTCAATTCACGCAGCCTTTTTATAACATGCTGCGCTAAGAAAACATAGGATTGGTCTGTAAAATCAACAGCTCTCCATTGGTTAAATAGTGGAAACAACACCTGGGAGAGGATTGTTATGAGAACTTAGAAATGTTACAGTTAGGAGAGATGTTATTTACATGAATTGTCCTTGAATGAGAATTCTTTAAAGAAAATCTCGTGAGAAGAAAATCAGCCACTGACAGGCTAAAAACCTTACAAACTCAGAAATATGAGACCCACAGGTCTAATAGTATTTCAGTTATAAAGCACATTATTAAAGGAAATATTATGTATCCCATTGTTTTTGTTAAATACTAAAGGAAATGTTTTGGATTATTTTAGAAGTGTTTTCCTTCAATTTATGCTCTCTCACTCACTGTCTCTCTCTAACATCAGTATTCTCTGTGTTATCATTGTTTAATCTGTGTAATCTATCCTTATAAACTGTCACAGTGCAGCTGGTCTGAAGCTGCCCCCCAACTCAGCCAGCCCAGCAGTGAACAAATCCCTGAATAAGGCAGGGGTAGGTTGGATTCAAACCCAAACAGGAGCCTCACCCCATCACGTTCAATTCCCAGTGCACACCCATCACTATGAGCAGGGGCCTCAGCCAACCCATGGGATCCTGATTGCAGCCACGCCATTGGCCAGGGGGCTGGGCGGGGCTGGGAGCCCTGGCCAATCATCTGTAAGCACAGGAAATTTGGAAGCCCATTAAGGGAGCTCCCCAAGAATAAACTTGGGTTGTTGAGGCAGAAACCTCGGTGTGTTCTTGTTGCGTTCCTGTCTCCAACAGCATCGCAACAATACATAAATAAATTCTGGGAATATTTATTCTTTTTCGTAAGTCTCCTTGAAAAATGTTACAAGCTATTTATCTTAAAATAAGTATTATTTGGTTTAGATTAACACCTGTTTGTTTTAGTACTAATTTAGTACCTTTTTCAGAAGTTAATTGCAGTGATCTGGAGCATCAATAACTTGCCAATCCTTTTAGTCTCTGGATGAATTCTTAAGGCTTTGTTTATTTGTGAAGGAACTTAGGAATCTGTAAAGCATAAGGAAAAAGAGCACTTATTCAAATGTTATGCCAGTTTAGTTCTGCATCTAGGCAAAACTTGAATTCTTGGATTTAAACCAGATTTAATCTATCAGTAACTATATTCTTACCTGGGAATTCCTCCCTCTCCCCTTTCCCTTCCCCCCTGCCAAAAAAAAAAAAAAAAAAAAAAAAATCAGACACTCAGGGTTCTGGTTGCTGTTTATGGTTTTTTACTCTTGAGTCTCTTAGGCTACCATCTACCCTCATCAAACCTTTCAGCTGGATCTCCAGTTATTCTTAACCACAGGTTTATTTCCGCTCTATGTAATGATTATTATAATTTTTTTGGTTTTTAGTGTTTTCAACAAATTCTCTACTACTTTGCCAGGCAGGTATATAATAGCCTGTAATAAAAAGCAATATAAATATGATTTCTGTTGAAGGTATTTACCTTTCTGAAGATCTGTGGAATTGTGCAATTACATAGGATATGATCTGTGAGCTCTGGGAAATAGCTTCTGATACATGAGTAAAGAAAACTTTGAAATTCAAATATAAATAAACTTTTTGATGTTTCTTGGGGCCTAAAATATTTTATTTTACTTCAAAGACACAACTAAATAATTTTATTTGAGGCAGAAAATTACTGTTTTCATAACTTCTTTTAAGTGAATATAGTTGCATTTATTCATCGTACTCTGCATTTGCTTTATTCATCTGAGAATCCTGCAGTGCTGTATCAGGATGACGAGATCCTTTCAAAAGAGAACAATATGAGCATCTCAAGACATGACTCTCTTAACCAAGTAGCAGTTAGATTACAGTTTTTAGTCCAGGTTCACTTTAATCAATTTTCCTCATATTATCAAGGACATTTTCCTCATATTATCAAGCAAATCAGAGGGGGCTGAAAGACCTCTGGCAGATGCTCGTTGATTGGAGTGACATGCAGATTGCTGGCTCAGGAGAAGTGCACTATCATGCTTCAGTCTGGGTGACTTGTCAGAAATGAAAATCAAGTGTCGCAGCATCTTGCTAAACTAATTAAGGTTACAGGAAATATATCAGCCAGAACTGCTTCATTTCACCTCAGTGCATGAAATCCACTGTGCTGTGGGGCTGTGCCATTACTTAAATCTCCATGGAGAAACAATATAAATAATGGCTGCCCTCAGTACTAAGGAGACACAAATTCGTCCTTTTGTTGCTGAAATCCTACAGTCTCTTATTACAGGTTTCATATAATCAGGATCAAAACTTTCATGCTAAGGAGTCAAGCTCTGCTGACAGTTATTTGGCTTTCCTACCCAAGTCTCTTGCTTGATTCTGTAACACTTTAGAACTGTGGTGGGAGATAAACAGCCCATCCTTGCTGCTTTGTTCAGCTGACAAATGGGACTTGCTAATGAATAATTCCAGGAGAGTTGCAGCGAAATCAAGCTTGGTGTTGGGATCTTCTTCTTGGGAAGTTCATAAACTTGAGAAGATGTAATTCCCGTCAAGGAAAACTCCCCTAGTAAGTTTTAGTTCAGTTAATTACAAATGTCTCACAGATTTAATGCCAGCTTGGGAAGTGGGACTTGATAGACTCAGAGAGTTCTACTTGAATTCTGTGTAAGATTCCTGATGTCATTTTTTGGTGGCTTTTTTGTTTTGAGGGGCTGGGGAGGGGGGTGGGGGGGGTGGTTTCTTTTGAAGTAAAGATTTAGAGACTGTGAAAAATACTTTTTTTGAAAGGGCATTTGACTATTTTGGCATTTCTTTGGTATCACCAGTTCCTTCAACAGTTTTTTCTACTTTTATATAAGTCACTTTGTGTACTTTATGGTGTCTCCAGTGTTAAGCAGTCCTTTTACATTATATTTTCTCAAAGAGAGACTGAGATAGATAATTTTGAATCAGACATGTTGTAGAGGTTGGTTTTAAACAAAAAGAGGATTGAAAGGACTGTCAATCAGCACTTTTAAATGTTAGCAAACATTTTTTTAAATGTACTTTTTAAAAAATAAATACAGTGTTCAGGCAAAATCTTCAGCTTCAAGCATTTTCAGGAGGAAATTACTTTGTTTTAAAATAGCCATACATGGGAATGTAGTAAAGCATTTTTACAAGTTAATAATAACCAGGAATGCGATGAGGAGTGGACTTAAGCCAAACCACGAATGAGGTCTCCATTCATTACTGAGGAGCAATGATAAATAGCTTTTTCAACTTCACACTGTCTTATGCTATGTTTGCAATATACAGAATGTATATTATATACATTAGGTATTGTATATTCCCTCTGCTTTTTTTTTCCCTCCTCTGAAGTTTCCTACTTTTATTGCTTCCAGTGTTTCAGTAGCTGTTTTCTAGCCCTCGTAATACAAGCGTTGGTTACATTTTTAAGCTGCAGTGTGAATCAATCCTGATTTGTGTAATGCAGAAGAAAGAGCTATATTTTAAATGTGTTTTCTCACATTGGACCTTATTATCATGTTTTGAAAAAATTTACATCTGGTGGAGTCTTTTGCATTAGACACCCACTGTCACTGTGAATATTCATGACCTCTGTTTCCCTTTTTGCCTTGATCCTTTTTCCAAAAAGAGGATCAGCAAAATGTCAGTTATTAGCCTGTGGGTAGGTTTAGCTAAGACCTGTGTTCTAATGTTTTTAAACTAATAATAGGCCAAAATGATTTTTCTTTTTTTTTTCTTTTTTTGTTTTTTGCTTAAACATTTATTTGAGAGCATGAATTAAACGTGAGAATATAAATAAGAATGCCAACATTCAGATTTGATGTTTTCCTGTCCAGTATCTTCTGTTACATAACTGAAATTGATGGTCATTCACTATCACCATGTCTGTCTGTGATACTTCTATTTATCCAAATACAACTTTAAATCTCTCAGTGTATTTACACTTCCAGCAGCTAAAATATTTGCAGGCAACAACTGCACAGAGTTAATGTGCAGGTTTAGAAGTTACTCATGAATATGCTAAAACTAATGAAACTGTTTGATACTTTTTTATTCATATGGAAAATTATGCATAAAGATTGACTTTGTCTTATGTTTGCTGCTCTTTTGTTCATTGTATGAAATAAGAGGAAAAATATAAAGGTGAAGTGAGGAAAAGAAGAGATATCTTATCTTTGCTCACAATAGAATAGGGATAATGATCCATTTTCTGATGCCTAAATTTTTGCTGTGGACAGAACAAAAACTTTATTAAATTTAAATCTAGACAAAAATGGAATAGTAATGAAAGCTAAAAAATTGATATTATTTACAGAAAATATGTTTGCTTCTTTATATTCTAGGTTTTTCTTGCAACTTTGTCAACACTAATACAGTTTTATACAGCATTTCATGTCCAGGGCAACTGAGGAAAGTCTTTATTTCTATGGGAGAAATATGTCTGTGTGCCTGTGCTGCAAACAGTCTGTACCTTTGTAGTTTCTGTCACCATCATCGGGAGCTTTGGGCCTGGAGTGCTCTCACCTCATTACAATTAGTCCCTTGTGCAAGGCTGTGAAAATGAATTTGCTCCTGTTTCCTCTTCAAACTTATATTGTTTCTAACAATCCCATCCTGTGAATTTAAAAGGATGCTGAACATTAAAAAAATTAAAATCATCCTTTATTTCTATTCCTCTACTTCTTTTGTGTGTCGCTCTTCCTAGAGACAAGATATTTACATGTTTGTTTTGATATTTATCCTTAGAATAGAGGGGAATGCCCATATTAAATGTGAGTTTAACAGACTTTTTTTCTTGTAGTATTCCTAATAGATGAGAATGTTCTTAATCTCAAAGTAAAAAGGTTCTTGGGATCCTTTTGGGATATTTTGTACCTACACATCTTTTTTGAATGACTCTTTCGTTTGGGATTTTGAAAACAGATGCTTCTCTTCTTTCTAAGGAATAAATTGCAGTTTATGTGACAGGTTTTGCTTTTTTCCTGTCTTAGCAATTTCGCTTTGAAATATGTAGCTTGGAACATCTTTGGGGTTTTTTTAAATTATCAAAATTATTAAAAATAAAAATCTAAATTCAAAAGCTTGTGAGAGTTTTATAACAATTTCAAAGGAGTTCTGTTTTGACCATCAGAAACTCCAGTCACATCTGAAAACTAGGGCCAACAGATGACAAATACTTTTTAGTCAGAACACCAGCTCTTTCTGGAACACAGTGTGTTTGATTTTAAACTCCATCCTGGTGACTTGGCTTTTCTTTCAGCCATGCCAGTGCTCCAAATTTACAGTTTTATATAATTCACTTCTATGCAATGAACCATATATGTTTAGGGTTTTTCCTCCTCTTCTTTTCCTCTTTTACTGAGGTAAAAAAAGGAAAGCATGTTCTATGTATTTAGGCAGTATAATAATACATGTAGGTTATTCCATGGAACAGCAATGAAATGCAGCATTCCAAGGATAATAGAGAAACAATTGCTACAGATCATTACTTGATGATGTGATATATTAGTAGAATGAAGACTAATACATTTTCCTACAGAAGATTTTCTACTAGCTGGCTATGAATCAAATCCTGCAGTACAGCGATGAAGCATTACAGTAAAATTCCTCAGCTGTAGGTGGAACGTTCTTGGAAGCAGAATCTCATCCTGACTCTGGGGAGGGGCAAGGGGAAGAGGTTTCAGATGGTTAAGCCTGATCCAGCTGTAGAACAGCTACCAGGTGAATATATTAGGTAGTGAAACAATTGGGAAGGCTTTTTTGGTGTTTACCTACTTGAGTCCCTGCAAAGTTGCTGTGGTGACAGCTGGCCAAGGGTGCAGTGAGGGAAGGGGGCTGACCTTTAACCAGTGCAGCCAGGAGCACTGAAGGGACAGCAATGCCATTTGTGGTTTGTGTTGGAAGGAAGAAATGCAGTAACTATTCACAGCAGACCATGTATTTCCCCCTGCTTCACTGAAAATTGAAGAGGTGTTTTGAAACCCATGTACATAGGCTCTTCTGGGGAAGGATGAGGCAAAAAATAAGAGAGTTTCCACCACTGAAAGGCACATTTCTATTAAAAAATAGTTTATACTGATTCATCTGAGTGCACATTGTTCTGCAGAAGAGGCAGGGTCACCTAATTCAGGGTGCTGTGTCATTGCTTACAGAACTCTGCAGAAATAGCTATATTTCTCACAGGCCCTCCCTAGTTCAAGGTGGAACACTGTACATTGTAAAGAGAATAATCACAGCAACCAAATTTCAGTGGTTTCTCACTGGGGTGTTCAGTCTGTGAAATTGTAGAATAAGAAAAATTTATTTTTGTATTTTTTGAGAAATTCTATATAGTGTCAAATATCCTTTTAAATGAAAATGCTTGTAAAATACACTTGTGGCATATGTTTTTAAAGTAGTGCAGCAGGAAGATAAATTTTTCTTTTCCACCTGTAATAAAAAAATACTTTAAATAGTGGAGTCTCCTTTGCAATATAAAACAGGGAATAAGAACTAACATTGCAGTTTATGCAAGTCTTTGTCCACAGCTCTCAATATACCTTTTATATTATTTTTAGAGTTTTATTTTTTTTTAGCAATGACTAAATATAATGATTATTCTGTATAACAGTTTTTATAAAGATATAGCTTTTGTAAAAGTATTATTCTTAAAAATACCAAGAGGTCGAAACATCTCTGAAGCACTGTACAGTGGTGGCCTGCATCAAGACAATGCAGGTCTTATAATACTGTGAATATTTACTGAGGTGCTAATTGTGCTTCTAAATTGTCCCCCTGAATTAACCAGTTACTTCATCTGCACAATTAAGACTAAGAGTGTATAGCATAGGAACCTCAAAAAATTCCCATTGGTTTCAGTGCCAAGGGGAAAATTAACAGACTTTGAAGAGATTTTAATTTAGGGAAGTCTTTGGGTGGTGAATGCAACTTCAGAGACAGAAGGTTTGATCCACTGCTCTACTGAATACATGGAGACCTTGAAATTAAATTTGGATCTGTGAATGTTCCTATTTCTTAGAACTCCCAGGCTTGTAAAGTGCTACAGAAATTGCAGTCTGTTAAATGTCTACACTTTTTTTTTAATTTTATTTTTAAATATTGAAATGAGAACTTCCAAGTCATTCATAAAATGTAAATGCCTTATCTTCTTTGTGTTCTCAATGCTGGTATTAAGTGTATACAAGATGTTCAGTACTGTAAAAATAAATAAATCTACTTATGGAAATTCTGAACAGAAATGTTTGCCTTTAGGAACAGTTACAATGAATACATGTGTATTTGCAATGTCATTTTTTTCTTGCATATGTATGCCATCTGTTTCAATGCAGATTTGTTTGTTTGTTTGTTTTTTCTAATCACAGGACTATACCTTGACAATGTACTTCCAGCAAGCGTGGAGGGATAAGAGGCTGTCCTATAATGTCATACCTCTAAACCTTACTCTGGACAACAGAGTAGCTGACCAGCTCTGGGTGCCCGACACCTATTTCCTGAATGACAAGAAGTCATTTGTTCATGGTGTCACTGTGAAGAACAGGATGATTCGTTTGCATCCAGATGGAACAGTCCTTTATGGACTCAGGTCAGTATGAACCATTTCTAACTCTTCTGTCTCTTAATTTAAAACCATGATTAAAAAGCTAAAAATAAAAACCATTCCTTGCTCTTTTTTATTTTTTCTTAATGCTTTTCTTTTCATTGCTGTATTCGATATAACTGATGATATTCCAGAAAAAAAAAAGAAGTATTCTAAGGTTGTATTCTAAATCTAAGGATTTTTTTAATACAATTTTTTGAGATAAACTGCCATTTTTAGTACAGTTCAGAGACTTGTATTAAGAACAGATAAGACTATGAATATTATTTGAAATACTCATTCTGGATTAAATGCCTGGTTTAGAACTGCTTCTTCAAAGGAATTGAAATATGAAATACAACATGAGGATTAGAGGAAAAAACAGAAAATGTATATGACAGCTGAACTGATAGTTTAACTGATAGGTTTAAAAAATATTTTTGATTGAACATTAGATTGGTTTGTATGCTACCCAGATGAATAAGTTTTCTGATTTTCACTAAGGTGAGGTATGAAATGTTTTACAGGCTGTTGTTCTGTATGACTGTATGGAGAGGGGTGACTGAAGAAATCAACAAAAGGGCTTCACTTTTGAGACATTCTCAAAACTTGGGAAGTTGTTCAGTGATGTTAACAGAATAAATAATTGCTGAGAAATTGATTTAAAAATATAGCTGCAAAAGGTGACTGAAAATGCCATGTGGGTAGGTAACAAAAAAGCAGGAAAGCATGGGCTGGGTTAACAACAGAAAATGCTGGGTATTGTGTTTGCCAATGTGTCCAGTTGTGTTTTCTGTGGGGGCAGCTCAGGCTCGGGCACTATGGCTGGGAGCAAGCCTGGAGGTTTTGTGATTGTCCAGTGAACCAACAGATACTTGGTTCCTTGGAATGCACTTGTAGTTTAAAGTGAAATATAACCAACTACATAACACTCGTTTATATTAATGGTGTGGGAGTGAACGTAACAGTGGGCTTGGTGTAATTTTCTATTCCAGATTCTGAAATTGTAATCTTTATTATTAGCTTCTAGAAAAAAATAGGAGTAAATATCAGATTTAGTATCTTCAATAAGGCTAACTTTTCTTTGCTATTTGTGACATTTTTTATTCTGGCTACTTAACCATCTGTAATAATTTCTATTTTTTTTTTTTTTTAATTGGTGAACAGTAAGGAGAGCTCACAAAAAATTGTCCATAGAAGATTCAAGTGAAAGAAAGTTTTGCTTTTGGGAGTTTCTTTTTGATGTTCATTTGTTTTTCAAAACCTTAAAACCTTTCATGAAATATACTTTGTTTAAGGTTTTGAGGGTTTTGTTTGTTTCTTTTTTTTTTTTGAGCTGAACCAGTGTTGGCACTGCTTCATTGTTTTGGGTGAAACCTTTCCTCCTTTTCATTCAGCATAAATAGCAAATCAGTTTAAATGTCTTTTATGAGATGCAATAAAGTGAAATGGTGTCTATTTTTTACTTAAAGCTGTTTATTGTAATTAGAAGAATCATTATTAATGCTTTGAGCCTTTATTTCCCAGAGTTATTTTCTTCAATACTTGCAGTCACAATATGTTATCCAAAATGGTTTTAGATTAATTCTAAAATAGGATTTTTTTCTATTGTAGGACTCGTGCACAGCCCAGAATTAGGGGTATTAAGACAGCTTTTTTCTCTAGGTAAAAAATTTCACTTCAGGAAATAATTTTCTAGTATTCTGGTATACCTAGCAACCTCACACTTGAGATTATCAATTCTTACATCTCTTCTAAGACTGGGTGCATTTCCAGTGTTCTCTTTGCCCTGTGAGCTGGCACAAGATGAAGGATGGATGTGAACTGTGGCATTGTTCTGCTGCCATGGGGTGTAACAGGGCAGGGGCAGGGTGATTGTCACCCCACACTGCCCAGCCAGCCCTGGGACTGGGGGCTGCAGCTGCCCTCACCCCTGTGGCAGCTGTGCACCTGGACAGCACGAGGGGAAGGACACTGCTGTTCTTTGTGCTCTGGGGTAGAGACTATGGCACACAGCAGATACCTAATAGATGATGTGGCAAGAAAACCCCTTCTTATGTGTCCTAATTCTTAATGAGCCACAGACAAGTCAATGTAGAATCGATTCCTCCTCCTGAGACTCAGCTCAGCAGGTCTCAGAACGGATTTCTGGCTAAAATGCCTTTTCAGACCCTGGGCTGGATGGGGCAGATGCACCTGTGGTAGCATAACAGGGTTCTATGACTGGCCATAATCTGCTTTTGCCTTCCCTGGACCAGGTGCTAATCAATGATTTCATTCTAATAGTAAGGTTTTAGTTTTACAGCTTTAAGTAGCTTTATCTATCTGTTTCATCTAAATTCAACTCAGTTATTATTTCAAATGTCCACAGTACTGATATATTTAATTCTTGTTTATTAGTAATTTCCACATCTTAAAAATGTCTGCCTAGTTGTATTTCTCACATATCTAAAATCCCCTGTAAACTATTATTATTTATTAAAATCATGACTGTTGTTGCTGCATTAATTTACTTTAGCTTATACTTGCAGTCACATATTCTTACTTTGGGATTCATTTTTCCAAACTGACATTTCTTTAATTATCAGTCTGAATTATTTTTTTTTTACCTCCCTATACATCTCTTTATAAACATCATCACATGTGCACAAATATAAATTTTGCTGTGAATTCGGTTGCATTTACCTTGATTGCTGTAACCAAATTCGTTGAACTGCAAGTGATCTTTTCAGTATAAATGTAGCCACCTCTTTCTTTTGTGTCCCTATAGCTGAATTTCTATTTCATACAGCAAGCAGTGATCTCTTAACGTTGTTCTCTTTGTTTTTGTGAGCAGAATCCATACATGGTGTGCATGTCACATCTGATCAGATTTGACATTGGGAAGGTAAATTTCAGGAAGGACTAAGGGGCAGTTTTGTGAGCACCTGGATATGCTGTTGCTGAAAGAGGGGAGAGAAGGAGGGGGAAAAAATGGGAAATGGCTAATAATGAATGGAGACATCTAAATGGTTGGTATGTTGTTCTCACAGCCTGCCTTCTTCATTGCAACAGGGCATTGGTTAAGGACATAACTAAATTCTTGACCTTTTTTTACAGAGAATATGACATGCTGGTTGCTTTTAAGTTAAGAAGGACTTTTATTTCTGAGGGATAAGTGCCAGCTATTTATGTTTTGGGAAAATATTTTATTTTGTATTTTTTTCATATTCTGTCTGTCAAAAAAATTAGTCGTTGCTGTCAAGACCAGGACATTCAATAGATGATATACTTAAATCACCTAAATGGTAGAAAATTGTAAACATGAGTCTTAAATGAAGAATCATTACAGGGAAAATTACTATGTTGGAAATTAAGATGACTTACAAGAGGGTATTAGTGATTTGACAACATTTAGAGCAGTAAATTTAGACATTCAAATCTAGGGTAGCAAATAGTTTACAGTAGGTTGAGTAAAGCTGGAATAAGCTATGCAGTCAGAACTGAGGAAAGGATACAGCTTTAACTAAATTTCTCTGTGTTAAAATATCTGGTTTATGTAATACACTTAGCAGAAATGGGTGCTACAGTAGATGAGATTTGTTATTTCTTAGATTTATTTTTGTGTATGTGTATATATATATGTATAAAACTTCCCCTGACTTTTGACATCAAACTTGTTCTAAAATGTGGATGGAAAGTTCAGCTGCCTTCTGCTTTATTCTGTGTAAGCCTGGGGAAGTATCACTTCTCTGATTTTTGCAGCCTCTGAAAGCACCAAGTTTTTGGATTTTTTTTCCAGGGATAGGAATGCAAGATTTGAGAATGGTGACAAGTAAGATCCTTCTATTTGCCTATTTAGAATTACTGCTTTTTGTGTAACTGTGTTATGGTGTCTTTCTGAAACTTGCCTCTTTGCTGGTAGAGAATCTTGTAATGCCAATTGCAATTGCAATGTGTCAGAGTAAGGGGGGAAATTTGGTTTAGAATACAAGGATTAAATATAGCTGAAGAAGATCAAGATGCTTTGTGTGGTTTTGCACCATTACCAGGCTGTTTACAGAGATATTGACTCTTACATACACTTCTCCCAACATTCCTCACATGAGAGTTCTGTGATAGTGGGTTGAGAACTGATAATTACATGACCAAGAGCATTGAATGCTTTTGTATCTCTTCAGTAGGATAGTTTTATGCTTTTTGTAAATGAAGTTTGTGGGTGTTTTTTACAGAAAAATAGAATATATACAGAACTGATACAAACCATGTTCTGTGGGGTAATGACATTCCCATCCTTTTTAGCCAAAAGGAAAACAAAAGGAAGCAAAACAGAGGAGTTTTTTTCAGAAATTAAAGACTTTTCCCATTTGAAAGCCCAGTTTTACTTGCCAAGATCCATCTAATGCATTACCAACTATGAGTCTCCAACTCAGCCAGCAATAATTCCTACTTGACTGATGGAACACAGTAATCTCTCACAAATGAGAGAATTATGTGTATGATGGCCTTGCTTTGTTCTTTATTTCCTGCTACCAGCATTGAGTCACATGAATCTTAAACAGCCCTGGATGACTGTATTTTGTGTTGTCTCAGCTGTGCCTTCTGCTGTCTGCTCACTCAGTTTCAGCTGCTTGGAAATTTTCACTTCAGCAAGTAAAATAGGTTCTCCCACATTTTGCTCTGGTAAAACAGCATTTTTGGGCATTTTTGTTGTTTTTATTAGACTTGTTCAGCAGTTTAACTCCTCATAGGCAGTTTATTGTCTATGAGATCTGACGGACAATTTTAAAAGCAATTGCTTTGCAAATATCTTTAGTTCTCAGACCATATTCTTTGAGAGGTGGATTGTTCACACCAGCTACCCTTCAGTAAAGCATGTGATCTTTATTTTGCTACTTTTTTCTGATATTTTTTTTTTTTTTTGGGGGGGGGGCAGAGGGTGTTTGGTTTTGGAGGGGGGTTGTTTGTTTTGGGGTTTTTTTGGGAGTTTTGGGAGAGCGTTGGGGGGTTTTGTTTTGTTTTTTTTTTGTTTTTGGGTTTTTTTTTTCTGATAGGGCTTCATTTAATTAAATCCTAAGCATAAAATTTGGAGGTTAAGCTCTGGTTTTGAATTTTCAAGTCACACAATCATTTGTACTCGCTGGAACTCTGGAAGTGTTCAAGGCCAGGTGTAAGGGGGCTCAAGCAACCTCGAGATGTCCCTCCCTGCCCATGGCAAGGGGTTTAGAACTGGATGGTCATTAAGATCCATTCTGACCCCTTAAAATTTTGTAATTCTGTGAATTAAAATTAAGTCTTCAGACTGCCTGCGATATTTCAAATATCCTTGTTATTCCAAAATATCTTCTGCAAGAAAACAAGAGACCAGTCCTGCCTTTTTGCTACAATATTATATTTCCAGAAGCTGGACAGACGGCGTTTAAGTACTTTTAATGCACACTCACGTTAAGCAAAAGATTTTCTCAAAATCTTTCTCACTCTGGGGATTTCAGAAGAGATAAGAAGAACCTGGACTTCTTTTCAGGGGAGAAGATATTTTGGCTGCTCTGTTCTTGATGGTGATACCTGCCAAGAGGGGCAGGTGTTTCTGGTTCCATCACACTCGTGGTCGTTGTCTCTCTTAGCTGTGCAGCCCTTCATGCCAACTGGGGCCTTGTCCAGCCTCAGGGAAGAAGAGGAAATAAACATTATAATGAGGTACCCTGCAGCATAAATAGCATCAATAGCATCTCAGAGTAGTGTTGCATAATAAGTAAATATTATGCATATTTTTATTAGGATGTCTGAAGTGTCAGTAGCTTTCTGTTCTCCAATTAAAAGTACAAGTTTTCTTATTTTGCGTATATAGGAATTACAAAGAGGAAATAAAAAGTATTTTTTAATAAGACTTGCTTGAACATGAGAATATCAATCTGTGAAGAGGCATTTCCGCTGTGTTAAGTGTGTAATTTTTTGTGCTGGTGCTCACACCTATAGATGCAATTACTGACTTTTCCTTTGCCAACACTTGCCAAAACTAATTCACAGTCTGACATGCAGTGGTTTATTCTTGCACAAGAAATGAGGTGAATTCAATTTCTGTGTTCAGATTTTCAAGGCTGTTAGAATACATAGACGTGTAATAACCCTTAGATCTTGTATGCAGGTGGTCAAAGCAAGAACTTTTTGGAAACTTGCAGAAATAAATGCAAATGTAGTAAAACATCATTTCAAACTGAAGTCATGAAGCTGTTGCAAAGACCTGTAAAAATTGAATACTGTACAATTATGTAGAATTTTGAGTATAAAGAATTTCTGCATTAACCAGGAATCATTACCATCCCAATCTCATTATCTGGAACTCCTGGGGCAGGACAAGTCTGATCATGGCTCTTCTCTTGCACAGTCAATATAGATCCAGCATAAGGAAAGGAACTTGAATCCCTGCGTGTCACTTAAGTGAATGAATTGTTGTTTTAAATAAACAAAGTGTCAGGTGTGGCCCAAGGTTTTTCTTTTCTTATGCAAATAGTTCTTTTGTAGGTTTCAAAGAATAAAGCAGAGAAATGCAACTACCTTTATTTCTAATACCACTGTTTCTGTGAACTGAAGATTTGGACATGAAACAAATCATCCAGCTTCTCTGCTCAGTTATTCCATTTGGTAAATTGGAATGCTAAAACCTACCTTCTCACAGGGGTGTTGTGAAGATTAATTAATTAGTTTGTAAAGTGCTTTGATCCCATAAAACACTACATAAGTGCCAAGCATTATTATGAAGAATTATACAGTGCCAGCCCTCATGTGCAGCTTGGGATGGCCAGGTTATAGATAAAAACCTGTTTTATTTTCTTAGAATCACATTGTTCCACTTTTCCTACATAGCAGCCCATTCACAAAATGAGCCAGTTTAAGGAAAGATGCAATTTCTGGGGAAAAAAAAGGAGATCATTGACTCTCATAAAGATCTCTTTTCAATTAAGGACTCATAGATAATTATGCATTTTTCTGTAGGATATGGCATCTTTTCACCATTCATCCTCAGCAGGAGGGAGAGTAGCTGTGTTTTAAATATCTCCCCTATCTGAAAGAAAACAAAGATATCTTTATTTCAGTCCCTTTATTAGATTTGAAGAATGGTAAGTATTCAGAGAGTCTTTTGCTTTTATTTTTTTATGAAGTGGTTGCTGAGTCATTAGTATGTGAATAATTAATTCAATAAAGCTTAATAAAAACAAAAAAAAGCTTTAAGTCACAGAAATCCTTTCCATTAAATGTCCTATTATCCAAAATTATTACATTGCAATGAAGTGAAAAAAATTCTGAGTTTTATTGCCTAACAGACAGACTGTGGCATTTAGTCTTTATTAGTAAGAAAAACTCAATCAGCTGCAGAACCGTGAAATACTTTAAGTTGCTCCAAGGGTATTGCATATTCCAAAAACAAATAGAGGTCATCAAACATTTAATCTTAAATTAAAATGTAATAATTTATATCCTTTAGAATGATAGCAATCTGTCATTTCTCTTCTGCAGTGTATTTGATCATACCATTTGAGCTGAGAGTTGGTGATCCTGAGAAGGGAGATTTTTGGGTGGAAGGACATAAATTAAATCTCAGAATGCTCTGATCAAGAGTCAGCTCATGGGATTGATCCTAAATGTGTGTCTACAAACATATATATAATATGTTTGTATATGATATATATTTGATAAATAAATACAGTATATATGTATATGTATAAATTCTACTTGCACATATTGGTGTTTTTTACTAAAATTGGTAAAATCTGAGGGGGATCTCAGAAGTAGGAGCAGGGTTGGGGTCCTTGCATGTGCAAGAAAAATAAAATTTAGGACACTGTAGAGCAAATACTACCTCTTGTGAGTCACACATAATCACTTTCTAGTTGCTGTGATTTTACAGATGAAGTTTTCTTTCACACTTTTAATGTAAGACGTAGAATATTATTTATTGAAGGAAAGAATATGGGGGCTTTTTCCCTACCAAATGTCTTATCTGAAGGTGTAAGTACTTGGATTTAGTTTTTATCCTAGTTAAATATCTAGTTTGGGTGATTTTTTTTTTTTCATCAAAAAAACATTTCCTTTATGTTTAAATGTATTTTCTGGGAATTGCTGATTTGTTCAACCAATGTTTTATCCTACTTCGTTATTAAACTTTACAGAATGGTAAAAAGTTTTATGAAAGATAAGAATTACTTAAATTCCTTAAGTGTAAGGGGTTTGTTGGGGACTTTTTTCCTTGTATCTCCTGGGTCTATTTCTTTATTTCTCTGAAATTTCTTGTTGTCTTCAATGTACAAAGTAATTAAAGAGAGCTTTTCTTGGAAGTTTTCAGTCCTGTTTAGAAGGAGAGAAACTAGGATAAGTTATAAGAAATTCTGGGGGATTGTACTTCCAGGTAAGTTCTCCAGGATGTGTGTAAGCCTCTGCAGAAGAACATTTTAGAGCTATGCCTATCAGTGATTTCTAGACTATAATGCAGATATTTCTACTTGCTGTTCAGTGACTAGAATTTTTTCTCCTCTAAATTATTTGTGTAAGATCATAATTTTTTTTCCTGATGCTTTTTTTCCTTTCTGAATAGTCATTCCTAGAACATTTACTGCATCTGGTAGTCTAGAACTATCTGAGAAGTGAGAGAAGAGAAAATGTTTGGAAAACTCTTTTTTAAAATTTACATGAATGTGCCATCTGTACGAGCAGATGGCAAGAATGTCTCAGGGCCAGGAGGAGACTGTGAGATCAAGTCACAAGGAAAGAACTACATGAGGCATGTTCCTCGTGTCAGAACAAAAAGGACCTCAGCAATCACCTCCCTGACGTGACCTGGAGCCTGTTCCCCCAGAAAGGGCTGCTCCAGTAGCAGGAGGTGTTTCAAGGAGGTGTAATCAATACAGTGAGGATCCCCAGGGTTTGTATTCTGTGGACATGATCTTTTCTGGCAGTTGTTCAGAAACGAGCAAATCTTCAGGACCCTAAATTATTCTCACATTTGAGCTGTAAGTCCACATTCAGCATTTCACAGGGAAGGTTTGCCAGAGTGCCTTATCCTGCTCAGCTTCTGGATTGAGAGGTCACTGCTTTCTCCATCTTCAAGTGGTACAGCGTGTCATTTTTGAGAACACTTTTTTAAAAATACTGCTGTAATTGCAGAATATCAAGTACACATGACATCCTTCAACAGCTTACCATATCTTTTTTTATGGTGGCTGCTGCTGATACATCTGCACATCTTTGAAATCCCTCCAGGGATGGTGACTCCATCTCTTTAGGGCAGCCTGTTAGCATGCTTAACAGCCCTCACAGTAAAGACATTTTTCCTCATATGCAATCCACACCTCTCCTAGTTCAACCTGAGGCTGTTTACTGTTGCCCTTTGCTTGTGGCTTGGTAGAAGAGAATGGCCCTCACTGGCTACAGTGTCCTGCCAGGGAGTTGTAGAGAGTGAGGAGGTCTCCACTGAGACTCCTTTTCTGCAGGCTGAGCCCCCCAGGTCCCTCAGGTGCTGCCTGTAAGACACAGGCTCCAGCCCCTGTCCCAGCTCCATTGACTTCTCTGGATTGCTCCAGAATCTCTTTCTTTTCCTTGCAGGGAGGGGCCCTGGGCTGAGCCCTGCAGTTGTGCCACTCATCCCGTTGTCTTTCCACAATGGCAACTCGATCATAATTTTTCTGCTGCACAGTAGCCCCCTGCTCCTCATGTGTGTTGCCCAAAAAAAATATTTATAGCTTATGAGTTTGTTCTCATTCACTGACAGGGATCTGTCTCAGGACTGTTTATTAAAACTCTGACATTTTAAAATATTTGCTGCAAAAATTTATCTTGAAAAGTGAAAGGCATAGGAAAGCATATGACCTTTTCATGTGGAAAAATCTCCTTTTCCCAAAGCCCTTTGCAGGGTTGTAAAGCCACTGGGGATTATAAAGCTAACATTTGTTTTCACATAAAAAAGTAGTGATAGACCCTGCAAGACTGAGATATCTTTACCGTAGAAGGTGTTGCATGCCAGCTTTTTTCCTATTTAAAGTGGTAATGGAAAATTTATTCAGTATGGATAGAAAAATGTTATGGTGCATTCTCTTCAGTGTTAAAATGGAGGAAAACAAGGCATGTGTAGTTGTTGGGGAAACACTTTGAGATCTCAGTTTAATTTGCATTCATGAAAACTGGAACAGTAGGGTTAAGACCAAGTGGTCCAGCATTATTTGGCTGGCTTCTCTCTTAGGGTTCATAACTTTTTAACCTACTTCAGTGCATTGTTTCTGTCAATCTAGAATCTATCCTTGGAGATATCTGGGTAAGCATCAGAAATGTTGGAGCTGGAAGAAAAATGTGCTTTATCACAATGTTGACATCCACGAATTCTGTCCTCTCTTTTTGTCCTTTCCTACTGTGACTTTCTTTGTTGTGCAGGGTTTTACAGTGTTTGTTACTGGTAGAAATGCTAGCAAAAATTAGCTATCAGTAATAGATCTTAACTGAAAAACAAGATGTACACTTTAGAATAATAGTCTTGTACCTTAACAAGACAGTGTGGCTAAAGCTGCACAGGAAGAAACACAACAAAATTTGGAATGCTTCTGCTGATGTGGGAAACCAAGAAAACATAAATTTACTGTAATCATAAAGCTTATTACAGTCTACCTCATAGATATTTTTATTGAAATATTACAAATTTCAGGCAATGAAAACAACTTGGAAAGAACTTGGAAAGAACTTAGGCATCCCTTGAACTCAGATGACTGGAGGACATTTGTGGTCAGCTGAGGGGGTAAATTATTGTTAGACCTTGCTGATAAGCTCTGTCCTTTCAGGGACATATCATCACCTGTGTTTTCATCCTTTCATTCGCTCTCCAGAAGATGGCTCATGTGTTTTCCCTTTGGTTCTCTCTGTAAAAAGCAGAGGTGACCATCAGTGCACGAGATGGAAAACAAGACGAAGGCAAGGAGGCAAACACTGAATATTCATCCCTCTCTCCTTCTATTTTTCATCACACACAACAGGAGCTTATTTCATAGTTCCATCTCAGGGTATATCTTATTCTTGGCAAACAGCTGAAAATAAAGCACTGTGCATCTTTAAACACCAGTGTGTGGGCTGCTTCTGCAAGGGGGTCTCTAAAGCACATACAATTGGAATGTATCACAAATATTACATTATGGTTATCCTGAAATGCCTTTGAATATTGTTTCACAGCATTAGTGTTGCTGGAGAAATGGCATGTACAACAGAGATAAGATGATTTTTGTTGCTGTTGGATTTTTAAAGAGGTGGTGGAGTAGCTATAAGAAAGATATGCCATTAGTCATTTTCATGTAACTTTGCTATGCCTTCCAGAAATGCATTCAAGAGCTGCAATATTTATCTGAAAAAGAATTTTCTAAGGACACTACTGTGTATTAAAGAAACATCCACCCCTTCTCCCAACCAAACAGAGCAGTTTGTTTGTTTCTGAAGAAAGAGATACTGAAGATATGCTCAAGATTACTTTTTCATAGCCTTCCGTCTTCATCTTCTAGTGCATGGTGTTTTTATGTTATAAAGAAGTCACTGCATAATTTCAAGTAAATTATTTGCCCATTACTAAAACTGAATGATATGGATAAAATGCTGATGCTGGTGTTCAGGAAGGTGTTCCTATTTGGCTGTTATATATGTCTGTAATTACACAAATACAAAAAAAACCCCTTAGCCTGGCTTGAAAAGTCCTAGAGTAATTTTCAGATGCATATGCTGCAGTATTCACAATTATGATGTTTTTTAAAAAATCAGTTAGCTTAGGAAAAAAAAACAACAAACCAAACCCTGAAAAACCTGAAGAGGCAAGTTACAATCCTAGAAGAAAATAAAATCTGATTGGGTGTATGAAGATCTCTGTAGACAAACATTAGGAGGAAACCTTTCCCCTGCACAGGTTATGTGGGTTACCACTGATGCAGGTAGGGACCCACTCATGTAAATCAACAACAGCTGCACTTTGCCATTTAAGTCAGGCCTCCAGTCACCCTCTTGTTTCTGCTCCTCCTCTGTTTTAACTGGAGGGATCCAAAGCTTATATTATGGCACTTTTTGGTTTTTTTGTAACTGAACATTAGCTCTAAAACAATGTAAAAAAGTTTGTGTAGGGATACCTCAAAATGGAAGTGCTGGGAAGTGTTTTAGTAGTTACTGGTAGAGCTTTAGTTTTGTTTATTTGCACTTTTTGGGGGTTTTTTCTGTGTTAATATTTTGTTTCCATAGTACTGAAGGTATTTTTCTTGTATTGAAGGAGATAGACTCCCATTCCAGCTGTCTTATCTGGCCACATCTTCTCTGGTTCACCTCATTTAATTTTCTTTAGGATTCATCTTTCCATTTTATTTCAGTTTGACTTTAATTTCAGTACAATCTATATTTATGATTTAAAGGATTGCTAAGAAAATTGGCTGTGTCCTGGCTGTAGAAATAGGGGTAAGACTGAACCAAGGCACTGAAATTGTTAGCAGTGGGGAGAACTACCCTACAGAACTGAAGACAAGTAAAAAAGCATTGAGAGTAGTTATTTTTTAAAGTAAATATTAAATGTTACCTGCCATTACAGGTATTACAGAACCTTATTAGTAATTTGTTCAGAGGATATTATGGATATTACATCAATATAAAGCAATTAGAAAATACATGACTAATGGGTGCAATGCCCAAACTTTAGATAGGCAAAGATAATTATTACTTACCCCAATGAAAGAAAAAAAGCATTGGTAGAGCAGTTTTTTCACTTGGATAACTTTTTTATTACGTTGTATTTGTCAGTGCAGTATGTAGTAAAGACAGATTTTCATTTTGTTTTGTGAAGTATTGGATCAGTAGACCGTGTGATGTAAGATGTGTGATGGCCAAGCTGATAAACAGGGAGAGACTGTTGGGCTGAATATCACTCCTAGAATCCCGAATTTCCCACTCCTCCAAAACAGGGTAGGAATGTGGCAAATTTAATATTGTGCCCATGGCACAATCCCTCAACTAAACCCCTATTTATAGAAGTAAAGTATCCTTATACTTTGAGACTTTAAAAATTCTGTTTCAATTGAGAGAAATGATCAGAGTGTCAAGATTCATTTTGCTCATTAGTTTAGACAGGGATGAGCAAGTGAAAAGTTTTATTCTTCACAGTTATTTGTTAAGCACCTCTTACCAGCCCTGGAAAACATGATGTTCAAAGTGCTTTTTAAAAGATGTTGACAGGTCAGGCCTAGTGTGACAATCTATTGTCTTCCCTTCTGAAAGTGTGATGCCAGTCAGGAGAACAGGCTGTCAGCTCTGCATCAGGGGATTTATCTACTGAAAAAATTTTAGTGAAGATATTTTGTGCCCAGGAACATGGGAGAGTTTCCATTTAGGTAAACAAGTTCTCCCTCTCAATCTTGATACAAAAGGTCAGCGTTAGCAAAAACATTCCCATTCTCTTCTTGAGTATAACTTTTGTGTTATTTTCAAAATTGACTAGTAATGAAAATAGTACCCCTCCCCCTCCTATTTTTAATTCATCAAATATAATCTTAGCACTCACCAAGTTTTCTTGCTTTCCTGTGATTTTTTTGCAAAATGTATTATCCTCTCCCCTTCTGGCTTTCCTTAGTTTATCTCTTCTACCTCATTGTCGCAGTTGGACACAAAATAAAGATGCTTGACTCCAGTCAGAAGGCAGAAGAGAATCAGAAAGCTTTATTGTCTAATTCTTAGTACAAGGTGTTCTGATACAGACTTAACATGATTGATAAAAGAGAACAACACTTCTCTAGTTCTGTTGGTGGAACCAGAGAAACACAAACACACAACTGTACAGCTTTGTTTTGAGAAAGAAAGATATTTACAAAAAAATTGTCTTTGAAGAAAGGCTCCCCAAAGAAATCTTCCCTTCGGAAGAAATCAGCTACAAGCAAGCTAAAAACCCTTCAGACTTAGAAACATCAAGCTCACACCTCATCACTGTGCTCATGCATGCTTTCTGTTTAGCAATTTTCTAATGTAAAGTCTCTCCAAGCTCTAAAATTTTGGAAAAGCGAGGTGTTTTTATAGTCAGTTTTTCATTGAACTACAGACCTTTATTATCCTGAGTCATTGTTTTCCACTAAAATTTAGCATGTGCTCTATTTTTTTTTCTCCTTATTGTAGAAGAGGGGAGGAGGGTTGCCTTAGATTAATATCACAGGATTGTCAGTGTGTTTGATGTCATGCTTCTACTTACCAACTACTTTTTCAAAAGGCATCATTTTCATTCAAATCCAGTGGGACCATTTTTAGGGTATTGTTTTGGAGCCACTGTGACAGCTTCAGTAAATGTGAATTTTAATTTATTTGTCTAATGAAGATGAGGATCTTGGCTAATGACTACATAGTCATAAGTGATGATGCTTTTCCTCCTACTCCCTCATTGCTTAAAGCATATATTAATTGTGCAGATGGTAGTGGCTTAGCTATGTGATAGTTCCCTTCCATCTCCTCCTCTCGTGGCATTTACACTGTGCAGAGAGGGTGTATTGCCATCTTGTTGTTTATGAGGGGTTTGTGATTCATCACCTGCCTTTCAGACCCAGTACTATGATCACATCTTGTTGCTAAGAGGCAGAATTTGCACGTGCACTTTCTTCTTTTAAGTACACCTGTGCCAAGCTTTGCCTGCAACCTTCAAGCAAATCACAGCCAGGAGCACTGAATTTTTATCTTCATTCCTACTAGCAACATGTGAAATTGGCAGTGCCAGGTTTATGCGGGTTACTGTAAGACATTCCTTATGTGTCCAAGAGATTCTTGGACTTTTCAGTCTCTAAACTTGTCAGAAATTAAGTCAGGATTTACAGGTATTGAAGTTTCACTAAAAGCATTTCTTTTTTAATTGCTAGAATTTGAGTGTAATTTGTATAGACAGGTAGAAAATAAATACTTTTACTGCTTTATTGTTTTGCTTTTCTTTTCTACTCATGCATTTATTTGTTTTTATGGTTTGCAAGAAACAACAGGAGTAATTCAGGCATAACTAAGGAAGACAATTCCTTAAAATTTTATTTCTTCTTTGATTTCATGTCTTTCGTGGCCATTCTGCTCCCCAGATTTTCTAGTATTTCTTCTTTCACACAATAGTACTGACATTTCTGTGTTCAAACATTTTCTGGGTTTGTTCTCCAAAGAAGTCACAGTTTTTATTTATTTTCCTTATAATTTAAAGGCTTGTTTTCTTTTAAGTATCACTCTGTTCCTGGTCATTATTTGCAAATACTCAGGCAATTTGGTTTGGTCTATTTTGCTTTTTCTTTGTTTAGGAAAGATCCTGTGCAGCAGGTACAATTAAAGTTCATGGTTGCTTTTTAAAAGCTACACTTCTTTTCCTAGCAATGAAAGTTCTACCACAGGTGTCTCCTTAGCAAGTACATATTTATTTTTCCTGACCCTATAGGGATGAATACCCCTTGACTTGAAGCTGCATGCAGGGGCCAGATGAGCCTTTGGGAGTGACACAAAGTGATGCTGAGAGAGAGGGACTGTGTCTGGCATGTGTCAAGGCTTCCAGAATATAAACAGTCAGAAATGTGAATGAAGAAGTGACCTAAAAAGTAGAAGGAACCTGAAAGGAACCTGGTTTTCCTCCATACAGAGCTGTAGCTTGACCCAGAGCATGGTTTCTGTTACCTAACAAAGAAAATGCAAAGGCTTTGCATAATATGCAGTTTGCTCTCTGAGTGAGGTGCTGGTAATTCCAAATTTAGGAGTGTCTCTGCTATTCCAAGCACAGAGAAATTATTAATACCCTTTTAAGGCACTGCAGTCATGTTTGAATCTGTTGATAGAAGGAGACTTGGATTAGATGGAAAGCTGAGGCAGATCCATGGCACCACTAACAAACTCTTAATGCTTTCAGCATCAAAAATTTGAGATGGAAAAGCAGAGCCATTTGAGCAAGCTGCTTATTGCCTCAGTTTCTGTGTCTTTATGAAATGAGGATCACAATATAAACTGACTCCCATCTAAATTCCAAATAATGGTTTCTGTAATGCAGTGCTGATGTTCATGTGATCACTCTTTTGTCAGCTTGGAAGGGCAGTAGGAGAAAAACATTTTACCTTAACAGGAGAGTTATTAAACTGCTGACATTGTTCACTAAATTTCTGGTCTGTGGTTAGAAATGAGATTTACCACCTGAGAGAGATTTTGCAGAGTCACTGACTCTAGCAAGTCACTGGCTCTAGCATTAGGTTAAATGAACATAGGTAATGCATGGCAGTAGTGATAAATTCTGGTCAGTGCTTGAAATGTCTGAAAGTAAATTTGTATCAAAAATACTGATATGTCGTGACAATTAAAAAACCCTGAATGAACCAACCAAAACCCAAACAGATGGATATTTCTCCTAACACGGCATTTAACTGCAGACCTGAGAATGTGTGCTGGGAAATGAGAGAAATGCTGAACTGGCTTATAGAGAATTGTCTTATCCATTTAAAACATGGCACAGATAATTTTCATGTGTCATCCCATGCTTGTCTCCTGGGAAACCTGCTCACTCATAACAGTGTGACCATTTTGTACACAGCATCCTCTCCTTCTGACCTCATATTGCAGGCAGCACCAACTTGAAGTCCCCATCCCTGCTAAGAATTTATTTTTAAAAAGCTCTTCCAGCATATTTCCCATCAGCACTCTGCCTCATGGAGGGAGTGCTGGTTTTGTTGCTGTGCTAGTGTTCTCCTTGTACATTAAAAAAAAATTGAAAAGTCTTCTTGCCAGGTGGACAGTGGAAGTTACCATGACTTTTTACCACGGTAAGTGGTGGCAGTGATGACACGTACACCATTCTGTGGTTCTGTAGGTTTGGCTGGATGGCTGTGACTGGATGGCCATGGCTGACATGGACTCAGGGGTGGGTGAGGGTGTGTAGGAGGGGACACAGCAGCTCCAGTCTCCACTCTGTGCCTCGGGGATGGCTCTGTGCTGAACCTGCTGTGCCAGTGGTGCTTTTGCTTTATTGCCAGTGTTTGCAGTCACCTCAAAGCACCTGTGTATTTAATCAAGTAAATGCTTCCAAGGCTCTGAATGTGATTTACTGAGTTGCAGCATGTGTTGTCCTATTGTTGATGTATAAAAGACTTTTAAGTAAAGCATAGGAGTAATTTCAGAGATTAAAAAAAAAAAAAAAAGAAAAGAAAAAGAAGGGAAAAGGTACACAGCAAAATGATCACTTTAAAAATTCCCTGAATTGAAGGAATGGGTCCCGGACAGGTCTGATATATTTGAGATAAACATTTAATTTCTCATCAGATATATGTTTGCTGTGTTGGGTAGGACTGACATTTTCCAACTGACTTTTCTTTTATCTCAAATGGGAATTAGTTTTAAATTGTTTCTTGGAGAAAAGAAGGTTCATGTATAGACAAGGTAACAGAAAAAGCAATGGGGGAGATGTTTTCTAAATTAAATTATAAACGTACACAGTACAAAGGAATCCTTCTTATGTAGCCCATGTATTGATTCAACTTTCAGTGCAGTGTGAAGCATTAAAGTGCAGTTCTGGCTGCACAGAATGTTAAAAGTGATTCCCATTGTCTGCATAAGTCTGTGGGAAGCAGAGACCTGATTAAAGTGATTAGGATCAGTTGTACTCAGACCCTGAGACTGAGGTCTCAGAGAGTCTGAGTTGAAGTGATTCTAATCTCAGGTCACACCCTGTCTGCTAATTGTGTGCACATCATCCTGTGGCAGGTCAGAGTCAGGATCTGCCAAGGCTAATGGCTTTGTTGATCACAGATGCAAATAACTTTGATTGCAGAAACTGATGGATCTTACTAGCTTTCAAATGAAAAAGAAGGGACCTTGGTAAGATTTCTGAAGCTTGTCTTAAGGGAATACAGATTGACTTTATTAAAAAGCATATTTTGCAGGAAAATATGGTAATGAAGACGAAACTCCTTTTTGGGGAGGAGGTGCATTTTGCAGTGTATGGATTAGAGTTTGGCCACTGAGATCTACTTACTGAGAATTTTCAAAGGTTTTATTTCATAGACAGGGCAGGACCAACTGAATGCTCCCTATTCAGATTTTCTGTTTAGATTTCCAACATTCAGTGTAAACTACAGCCTATCAAGCTTCCAGTTTTTGCCAGTATGATGCAGCTTCTATGTCAGAAGTCTTTTGGGTGGTTTTCCGGTTTCTGTTTGGAACAAAGTTACAAATGGTCTGAAATTAGGATGAGGAAGAGAAAGGTCGTGACTGAGCATCCTAATTTTGGCACAGGAGGAGATGCAGCCCTTGGGAATTGGATTCCAGAAGGATGGCTGGAGTTAGCTAGGATGCCTGTTAATTTTAGTCATTAGATTTGACTCACTGTTATGCTTCTCTCACACATCCAATAAACTCTTCTCTAAAGCTGAGTTGAATTGATGTAGGTACTGATTTTGAAATGCTCAAGGAGAACACGGCTTCCCATTTTCAAAATAATATTCCTGCTGCTTTATTAATATATTAAAGCAATAAGAGTATCTGGTGTCCCAAATGGATCAGATATGAAATGGGCAATACAAGCCTAACAAAATAGATGAGGAGGGCGCTGAGGCCAGACATGACATCTGGAATGTGATAGAAGGCAATTCTAGGTAATTTTTTTTTTTCATTGTCAAAATAAAGGATTGTACTGGCTTGGGCATGTCAGTAGACCTATCTGTCAGAAGAGAGAAAAGAGGAAGTAGGATCAGAAATAGCTGCAAAATGGGTTTTCCCCACAGATCTCTACTTGCAGATTAGCCTGAGCAGGAAAAATAGCAATGTTTAAGAATAAAATGTGCAGAATGAGACCTATCCTAAAGGGATGCCCATGTGAGACCTATCCTAAAGCATTTATATGAATAAGAAGGATCTTTTCCCAACTCCCTTTCTATCACAGCATTATATATATATATATATATATATATTCCCCCCTCTCTGCAGGAGCCCTACCTAAAGTCATCTGATGATAATAGAAATTTGTAATTTGAAACCTATTTGTTTTGAATTAGGCCTAAAAATATCTCCTAAATCTTTATTAATTTCTTCAGTTAAATACTGTTCACATGGGAGTGGTTGTTGAGCTGAGGAATGGAACTACAGTGCAAACAGGTGATTTGTTCAAGACAGCTTAAACAGCCTCAGATCCAGCTGATAATTGGTCAGAAGTCCCACTGACACTGTCACACCTGACTCAAGTGAAGGTAGAAGATCTGTAGCTTTATGTCCCTAGGTGTTAATTCTTAGTGTGCACATAGAGAGGGTGATTTACATACATGTCTCTTTCATCTGTGCTTTGTAAGTAATAATTTAATACAAATCAAATAAATTGTAGCCATTTTTAAGAATTCTGGTAGTCATTTTAAGTGAGTGACTTCTCTTCTATAAATTCAAAATACTGTTCTGGAATACCCACTATCTGTATTTGTACTGACCATGTTTCTCAGATCTTATTTACTCTGTGCAGGATTTGGTGTCCTGCTTGGTGTACGTGGACATCTGCTTAGGTAACTTCTAGAATTAAATACAGGCACTGAATCTTTAATTGATAAATAATACAAATTTAAAAAAATACTATTAACAGTCTATTCTACAGAATAAATGATGTGATATCCTTGATGCAACCAAAATGGATCTTCTGGAAGTAAGATCATTGAAACAAAATGAGGCAATTCAGCAGCAATTAGCAGCAGAGTTGCTTGTCCTTTTTTGTTTGCTAATACTGCTTCCTGTCCACTTACCAGAGCAGTGTCAGCCTTTCTGTAGATCATGGCAAGCAGGTGAGGAGGAGTGGTTCACTTCTAACAAAGTAAAAAAGTGAGAAAAGTAGTTGAAAGTAGTCTGTAATTAGCCACATTGGACTAAAAGATTTGAATCTTAATTGAGGTTCTGACACTGGAAGTATGCATTGTGTCTTAAAATGCAGTTTGGATGCTGGTGTTACTGCTAAGGGTGCACCACACAGGTAGTACTCCACGTGTCCTCTTGCACAGGTGCAGCACTGCAAGACCTGCAGATCCAAGTGCACAATTACAGGCATCAGACATTGACACCTCACAAAACTGCACAGGGATAGGATAAAGAGATTTTTATTATACATATATTTTTTGGCTTTTGGTTGGTTTTTTTCTCATATTCTTGGTATCTTAACTACCTGGAGTGCTGCTGACCCATTAAATTTCTCCCTGTTCTAGGGAAAATGCTCTCATTCCTAAGTGGTAAATGTGACACTATCCAGTAATCACTCCTCTATGGACATAACAGTTGCTGCAAAAGAACTGTTAAAACCTTCCCCCAAGGACTTATCTGTAATTCTACACTGCATTTTTAATTCTGTGCAATGTTCCAGGTCATTATGTATTATGTCAGTTGTACCACTCTAATATCTGGAAATAGGCCCTTGGAGCTGCCATGTAGGCACTCCTAAGGGCATGAATTAAACACAGTTTTAAAAACTGGCCAATGATCTTTGTGTGCACTTTATGTGATCTGCTGACATCAGAGCTAGGGGGAAAAAAGAATAAATTCAGTCCAATTATACTTCTTGCATTTTTACAGTCATATGATGGTAACTTTTTGCAATAAAAAAAACAAAAACTAAAAGCACTTGGGATGATTAAGCATGTTGACAGCAGTTTTATTGTTTAACACCTACAGGAATCAGTAAATCAAATTATGTAAAAAGAATTAGATAAAAACAATGGTAAAAAGTTGAATTCATAGGAATGAAATTATAGATCAGTGCAAGGTATTAATTGGGGTCCCGTGACATTATTGTTGTGATCAGCTTCTAGTCTCTGTTTTAAATCTAAAGATTGACTTAGGTGATGCAATAGTGAAGTACAGTTCAGGAATTATTAGTAATAATTTGTGTAAAATCAAAGATAAAAACTTGGTGAGATACTTCCCAATCACTGACACCCAATCCTTGTTAGCCTGTTAGGCAGGGATTGTAAATGGTATTTGGCTAAAAAAAAAAAAAAAAAAAAAAAAAGGAAAATACAGCTGCAGGGATAAGTCCTATAAGTCAGAAAGAACATTTATCAAGTATGATTAAGGAGCATATATTATTAGTGTTGTTATATATATATATGTGTATGAATGTATTTGTGTTGCTTGTCACTCATGATAATATGAACAGAAAATGGAATTAGTAGTGTTTTCTGATATGGCTACACAGTTGTGTGAATTGTTCTGTGTGTTTCAAAGCTATCTTTGTTTTCTTCTTTTTAAATCATGCTTTCATATACTTTGAGACCCACTCTATATAGGAAGACAGATACTTTTAAGTATTGCAAAAAAGGGTTTTGCAATACTTAAAGGGGGCAGGAGAGGGGGAAGCTGGTTTCTTATTCTTTCCTTTTAAAAGCTTTTACATCAGGTGCGGATATGCAAACATGCTTGCAGTTAGTATTATGTGCATTGGCTTTGTAGATGCAAGATAAAGGTAGTATGGACAGTCTCATACTCACTGAAATATAATATCCCTTATATTACTTTATGCTTTACCACTAGCAATGAGATACACACACATATACACACACACACACACACACACACAAACATTTTTGTGCACTGCAGCTTTTTTTTTTCTTTGTTTTAAAAAATCTGCTGTGGGCATCACAAGCTATCCATGCACTTCACCATCCCCTTATTGCCACAGAGGGATGAAGCATTATGACCTACTAACTACAAATAATGGTCATTCAATAAAATTAGAAGCAAACTGAGGTATTAGTGTCAGTGTGCTAATCTAGCCAATGGTAGTGGAATATGTTAGCACAGTAGACAAAGTCTGAGGACTGTACTTCAGATGCTTTGGAGCTTTAAGATCATGTGTGTTATTTTTTTGTGTTCTTCCTTTATTGATAGTTGATATTACAGTGATATTTGAAAGGATGTCAGTAGGGTAAAATTACATATTTGTATGCGTGTCTCTTACTCTGCCTTAAATGTCAGAAATAAGCTGAAATATTTATTTGCAAAGCTAAAGATATTGATCTTACTACAATAGTCAATTACAAGGATATTTGGGTTATTTTACTGAAAGATTACAGGAGATTTAATCAGCTTGTGCAGTATCAGGACAAAAAGGAACTGTTTCTCATTCCCTTTTTTGCTTCTGGCACTGTTTTAAGCCTCCAAGATGTTTGAGGGGAGAGGAAATGTGGGGCCAGAGGAGATTTTGGCTACATAATTCTCTTTCTGATGAACTTAGCAACTGCATGTGTCTCCAGCTCCCATGGGAAATGTTTTAAAAAATAAAATTACCTTCTACAGCTTTTTGATAGTGGCCCCCTCCTCAGAGAATGAAAGAGGATGTGTTACCAGAGGTAAGGAGATGCATTTTTCAAGAGCACTTTGTGGCAAGTAGAGAACACACATTTCAGCTGCCCTGGGTCAGGCTGCTCAGGATGTGCTTCCCTGGGACACAGATCTGTGGCTCTTACTTGGAGAGATTGCTTAGCATGCTCTGTTTTTTTAAACTGAGTATCTGGTGAATGACAGTTTGGTTTGAGACCTATTCAGGGAGTAAGGAAGGGGAAACATCTTTGACATCATAAAAAGCAGAACCAAAACAAACAAAAAAATCTACATTTTTATAAGGGGATATTGGTGGCCTAGTTCAATGTTCTCTAGAAGCTTCAGTAACTGGGGCACTCGAGGCATCCTGGGCAGTGGTGGTAACTTCAAGGCAGCAGGGTTAACACACAATTATGTAGTTGTGGATCTGCTTAGAGGAGGATTTTTCTCTTGCTCCTTCTCTATAATGGTGAGAAAATCATGGTAATATGTACCAGGTCACTTTGACATACTGCTGGAATAACTTTTGATGCATTATAGGGAAGGTCAGGTTGCCTACAGACAGAAAATAGAAGATATTAAGTAAAGATGAAAAAACACTTCATTACTAGCTCTGGTGAAGTTTTTCAGAGCAGAGTGAAGAGGAAAGAAATTGCATATTTGTGAGCTTCTCTTTTTTGCTAGAAATACAAAGGTACATAGTAGGTTGTCTAATGGGGAAAAGGCATAGAAAGTAAATGGTCTAATAGAAATCCTACATAGAGGCAGTGCAACTCTCTTTGCATTCCAGTCTGTATGGATAAAAATTTCTAATAAAAATGGAATTAGGTAGTAATCACCTGTCTGGTATTCTACTATGCTTCTTGCAGCACACCTTCATGTTTGATGGTTCTTAAAGTGTGACTTCTGTTTTAGGAAAGGGACAATTTATTTAACTTTTGTTTTAATGTTTTGTAAGAATTGCATGGGTTAGTGCTTTATTATAAAGGTTGTTAAAAGAAACTTGATTTCTGGTCTGTGCTATAGGCTTTTTACTGACTTTTCTCACCTTTCTGGATCTGAGAGTAATTCTGCTTATTAATTATTGCATTTATTATTTCTATGGACAATTCCCTGTGGAAAATGAACTGACTCTCACAAGCCAGAGAAATGGGAGTTTTGGGCTCTCATCTTCCTACTTCTATAAGAATTACTAAATAAGCTGCAGTTACAAAACTTCTTACTGAAGATTATTTTGCCTTTCACCTTAGTTTTTAATTCAAGTAAAACTTTTTTCCTCCAGAACAGCGAAAATACCTTTCACTCCATTTCCTGGAATGGGTAATTACTGCTGGGTAATATCCTTGATTGGTGGCATTTTGTGAGAAGGAAGGGTTTTGAAGAAATCAAATACACAGAAACCATGGATTAAGAATGCAGTGAAGTGGCTGCAGTTTCTGGGAGAGCTCATTCTCCAAGCACAAGCTCCTCACTGGCAGAGGGAGGTGCAGCTTGTGTCAGCATCCCCGGCATCCCCAGGGAAGTTCAGCTTCCAGGAGGCAGCAGTTGCTGCAGGTTGGCTCCTGCAGATGTTTGGAGCAAAGGGTTTATATCTTCTAAGAGCCAACAGAACATTCTGACACAGGTCTGGGGTGAAACAGACCCTGTTCTTCCAAAGATGGGCGCTGGGCTATTGCAGTTGTTACTCTGTTAAGGCGTGTAAAAGTAGCCTGGAGCAAAGTTTATATTATGTTACCTATGATAATTTATACTTCCTTATTTCTGGTTTTTTAGATGCAATGTTACCTGCACAATTAGTGCACTGGAGCAGTGCATATTTTGGGGAGAAGATAGTCCCTTTTTTCTCTAGGACTACAGTTAATTAGGGACTCTATCTTTCTGGAATAAAAATTAATATAGGGTACATTTACAGTGCAAATGTACATGTTAGAGAAAAGCACGTTATTTTAGGTAGTGAGAACTGATTAAAAACCCACCAAATAAATGTGTCTCCTTGGAAAGTTCTAGCTCTTTTCTATAGTTTGAGAGTCTGTATTTAATGTGGTGTAACAGAACAACTGCTTTAAAAATGTTTTGTATATGTGTTTTATTTTATGCAGTGTGACTTGGATGGTAACAATATAAATTTTTAAGAGAAAGAAAGTGAAATAATGCACATTTTATTTTAATGCTGACATTATTTGAGTGAAGTTATTTTCCCTACAAGAATAAGAAATATGTTTTGCAAATATTTGAAAGTAAGACTTTGAAGTTTTCAGGGACGGTTAGTAAAGCAAAAGGACTATAAACTCTGGATAAGGGGAGGAGATGTGCTAACTCTTTATTCCAAGGGTGCTTGTTCATGCTGCTGATCATGCTCATATTGTTTCATTTTCTGTAAGTCCTGTAGTATTTTAGCATTCTCCCTTTTATTTCTTTTGAAAGAGAGGAGTGAAGTGAATGCTGAAAGACAAGGATACATTACTCAGTGATGAAATATTAAAATTACGAAGTGCTCCTCTGAGCTCTTCTGCCATTTTATATAGGTGTTATTTTCTAGAGAAGAACCTCTTACTTCAGAGAAAGGTTTGAATGAATTCAGTCTAAAGCTGAGGTTATTATAGCGTGAGATTTTACTGCAGTGTGAATCCTTTTTGCAAGGATTTAAATTGTGATGATGCTATGGCTGAATTTTGGACACAGTGGCAGGTTAATAGGAAATGCTATTTCACTTAAAGAAAAATTTATAGAGCTACATATATAGCAGTATAGCGGAAGATGGAGTGGAACTCTGCAGCAAAATTCTGATTCTTCTCTGACAAGAATTCTTTTACCATGAAATAAGAGCCCGATTCTCTGGTTTTTCCTGACTCTTCCCTGCTGGCATGCAGATGGCACAATAGGCTGTACTTTGGCAGAGAGATGCAGAACATCTCCCCAAGAAAGATCAGAGGCATATAGATTTTAGTTTCCTCTTCAAAATCTGGTTTGCTTCTTTTACCAACAATCTCAGCAACAACAAAACTTAATGATGTCGAAGTTTCTGTGTGGGTTCTGACTCCCTATGTTTTATCAGCTACAAAAGTTTTTTCCTCTCTTGTATTACATTTAGATAATGCTTTGGTATCATATCCTTCATATTCTGAACTTGTATTATTATGCCCTTCAGCTTTGACAAATATACTTAGTGCTTTCAGAGAACACCTTGCTGTCTAAGGATTGCACACCACAGAAACAAGGGGGAAATACCTACATGTCATTAGATAACGAGTTCTAAATGGAATAAGAAAAGTGAGCTGTTGGCACTTTGGTTGGAATGCTCAGGAAATGTTGAGGAGCAGTGTTAGAAGAGAGCATTTACAAATTTTGGGTAGCATGTGTATATTTTTTCATCTCAAATAGACATCAATAAAACAGATGTTCTTTTTTTCTCTGTAAAACTACACTGAGACTCAATGTGCTGTCTACAGTTGAAGGTTTATAGTTGAAAGATTCAGTAGCTGAATGTTTAGATTTAATTTTGAATTTTTAGTAATGTCACTATTGTTTGGTGTTTCCTATAGCCAACTCTTAATCTGTGATCATGCAAGGGTGTGGGGATGCAGAATTTTTTTTATAGGTTTTAGATATAAGTTTAGGATTTTTATTATAACTTTTGTGTAGTTTTAGTTACCCTGGTGTGGGCCCCATACCTTGGAATTTGTTACTATCATAGTTTGATAAGGGTTTCTATGGCTACTCTGGTCTCTGCCCAGAGACTGTTCCCCATTGGTTCTTTTATGTATTCCTTTTCCCTTTGTCCATCATGGAATTTACCTCCAAGGTCAAGTTGCCCTCAGAGAAGATTCAGCCAGCAGCTGCCACAGTGTCTGTTAAGACCACTCCCAAGTTACCTTTGATTTGCTAGTGTTTAGGTAATTTTGTTGGCATTTGTTTCTTTACAATTTACCATTGGTTGTAACTTGTATCCTCCCCTTGTACCCCTTCTGGACAAAACCCCCCCGCAGCCCAGGTTCGGGGTCTCTCCTGAGGCACCGGACCGGAGGCAAAGGGGTTCCCCTGTGACCCCCCAATAAACCT